>BSBK01008615.1:0-7500 GCA_027943335.1 Chamaecyparis obtusa | reverse complement strand
ACTATGGAGCTACTTTCAACTGACCCTCACTACAAGTTTTGGCATCGAGTGAGATCACCTTGCCAAATGAAAATGAAGTCGAATCATGCAAAACTAAGAGAGGTTATTGTAGACCTTAGAAAGAAAATCCCATAGCCCTTGATAGTTTGTTGATACCTCTCATGAGGTCTGAAATACGAGCCTCAAAAGATCACTACCCAATCATTCTTAGTGCACCTTGGGGTCACTTGGGTCGAGCTTGGTCGCGAACATTTTAGTGATTCTATGGGCTAAATGGGGTTGTCAGTGGCATTTAACCAACTAACCAGAGCTGATGGAGTAGATGGTTTGATGCCAAGATGGATGGTTTGAAAGATACACTACAGAGTTAATTTCAAGTGACTCTCACTACAAGTTTTGGCATCGACTGAGATCACCTTGCCAAATGCAAATGAAGTTGAATCGACCAAAACTGACAGAGGTTATTGTATACCTCAGAATCATGATCTTGTAGCCCCTGATGGTTTGTCAATACCTCTCACAAGGTCCAAGATACAAGCATCAGAAAATTGCTACCTAATCGTGCTTAGTGCACCTTAGGGTTATGATGCAGTCAAGGATGGAGAATCCAATGAAGGACTATCTAACCTTGTAGCCAAACCATAACATGATGGAAATTAAACAATAACAACACCATATCTGAGATAAAACATGAATCTTTATCATAAAATTAATGATTACATGCAATGTGCCAAGCTGGTAAGGCCTTCTTGGTTACGGCCAAATACAAAGCAAGTAACAATCCACAAGATTTCTTAGGATCCAAAACACTTCACAACTAGTCTAGGTATGCAATAGGATAGGACACTGGTAGGAACTCCAGGAAAGATCTAAACTTGTACTCACAACTTCTAAGAAATCTTATTGTTCCTAAGCTTGCAGGCTACTAACCCTTCTCCCTTCTCTCCCTTCCTAAGAAACTACCCAAATATCTTATAAATACTCATCCTTAGCCACAAGTCAGCTGGATGAAACAATTAACTCATATAGATAATTATTAAATGCCAAAACAACAGTTGGCTTACAAAATAGGCTTACAATAAATAAAATATCCAAGATGGCCCCAATATTCATCAGATCCACATAGAAGAATGCAACATGCTAGATCTAGGTCCTCACATGTCCAACAGTCAATCCATAACTTGAGGAACATGATCTAAATTAAAATGCACCAGTCGGCCAAGCAAGAACACCAGCTGGTAAAACTAATTAACAAGCAGTAGAGAAATAACTGAGTGCCAGTGAACTAACCATGCCAAGCATCATTGAGAAACATAGTTATCGTTGAGTGCTAGGAATAACCGACACCTTCAGTTACCAAGCATCCTTCAGAGACCGAGCAACCCAGTAAACATAGAAACTAAGCAACCAAACTCTAAAACTAAGAAAAATACTAAATGTCATCATCTTCCATACTATCTATGTCAGAAAGACCATCTATCTTTTAATCTCAACAAATTCATCAGATATATCATTCTCCTTGTCTTTGAAACTAGACTTTTTTAGAATAGGTTCATCAACCTTGTGCTCCTGAGGTTTGTCACTATCACATGGACAACACCTGATAACACCACATTCCTTAGTCCTTGTCTCATGTAAAGGTATTATCTTGTGTTGAGCTCCTTCATGCCTAACCACATAGGTATTAGCATGACCATCAAACAACACATTTATATCATACTACCAAGGTCTACTGAGCAACAAATGACAAGTATCCATAGGCAATACATCACACAATATCTCATCCTGGTAAGATCTAATCTAAAAATTAACCAAGCATTGTTCCTCAACTCTAAACTTAGACACATCTTGTATCCAACTAACCTGATAAGGGTTAGGGTGTTTCCTCCTTTCCAAACTCAATTTACTAACCACCTCTTTTGAAACAAAGTTTTCAGAACTGTCACCATCAACTATGACATTACATACCTTATTTTTGCACTTACATCTGGTTCTAAACAGGTTTCTCCTTTGTACCAGTTCATGGACACATACAACTAACCTCCTAATGATCAAAGATTCACCCTTTTCTACAACATTCACAATGTCTTCTTCAGCAGCTATGCAACTCTCTTCTTAGGACAATGAAAACTTTTGTGACCAGCTTCACCACATTATAGCAAGTACTAGTAAAATCATTTTTCTACCTTCCTCTCTATCCATTGTTGAAATTCTTAGTACCTTAACCACCACTAGATCCTACATCAGTCTTCTTAGGATCCTCTACCACATTATTCTTAGCAACCATTTCACCTGTTTTACCACCTCAGTTCCTACTATTTTGTCTTCCTTCAAACTTCTTATTCAACTTCTCTTCAATCTTTAATGCCATCTGATAAGCATCTCCTATTATTGTCATCCGAATAGTAAGTAACTCTTCTTGAATACTAGGTCTCAAACCATAGACATACCTAGCAACCTTCTCTTTATCAGCTTCAGAATGACCAGTCTTAATCAGGATTTGGTAAAACCCTAGGTATACTCCTACACTGATTTATTAGTCTTCTTTAAGGCTTGCATTTTCTTAAACATATCCAATTCACAATCCACTCTAACTCAATCAGGATCTTCTATTTCTTCATACTCAAAGTATTCATCAATTTCACTGATCCAATCAATCAATTCTTCTGGCCTAAGGCTTCCAGAATAAGTTGAAACTTCAATCTTAGATCTCTTTCCAATCTTAGACATAGCTTTCAAGATTCTACTTTCCTCTGGATCTCGAACCTCTTCTACAACTTCTTCAAAATGGTCTTCTTCATCAGACTCATCATCACTTCTTCTTTCTCAATTCCTCTTGTAGGTCTTGCACTTGTTTCTCCAAAGCCCTAAAATCATCAAGACTAAATTATCCAGTGGCTTCCTCCTCTAAGATCTCATGAGCTCTTCTTAGAGGCATCTTCAATCCAAAGTCAACTTTGCCATCCAGATCAACTTCACAAGATCAGCCTTGCTAGGTTAACCTTCTCTTCACAAAAAAGATCAACTCTACTCTAATACCACCTGATGCAGTCAAGGATAGAGAATCTAATGAAGGACTATCCAACCTTGCAGCCAAACCATAACAAAATGGAAATCAAACAATAACAACACCAGATCTGAGATAAAAAAAGAATCTTTATCATAAAATCACTAATGACATGTAATGTGTCAGGCTATTACACCTTCCTGGTTATAGCCAAATACAAAGAAAGTAACAATCCACAAGATCTCACAAGATCCAAAACACTTCAAACTAGTCTAGGTCTCCAACATGACAGGACACTGGTAGGAACCCTAGGAAAGATCTAAACTTGTACTCACAACTTCCAAGCAATCTTGTTGTTCCTAAGATTGCAAGCTACTAGCCCTTATCCCTTCTCTCCCTTCCTAAACAACTACCCAAACATCTTATAAATACTCATCCTCAGCCACAAGTCAGCCAGATGAAACAATTAACTGATACAAATAATTATTAAATTCCAAACAATAGTCATCTTACAAAATAGGCTTACAATAAATAAAATCTCCAGATGGCCCCAACGGTCATCAGATCTACATAAAAGAATGCAACACACCAAATCTAGGTCCTCACACATCCAATGGTCAATCCATAACTCGAGGAACATGATCAAAATTAAAATGCACCAGTCAGCCAAGCAAGAACACCAGTCGGTAAGACTGATTACTGAGTAGTAGAGAAATAACCGAGCGCCAGTGAACTGACCATGCCAAGCATCACTGAGAAACATAGTTATCGCTGAGTGCCAAGAATAACTGACACCTTCAGTTATCAAGCATCCTTCAGAGACTGAACAACCCAATAAACATAGAAATTGAGCAACCAAACTCCAAAACCAAGGAAAATACTCCACAAATTAAGATCAAATCAAACATTATTTTGGTTGATACAGGATTTCCAAGAATCCTAGGATGCTCCTACATCAGGTTACTTGGGTCGAGCATGGTTGCAAGCATTCTAGTCACACTGTGGGTAGAATGAGGTTGTCACTAGCATTTACCTAGCTAACTAGAGCTGATGGAGCAGATGGTTTGATGTCAAGATAGACGGTTTGAAAGATACATTATAGAGCTACTTTCAACTGACCCTCACTACAAGTTTTGGCATCAACTAAGATCACCTTGCCAAATTAAAATGAAGTCGAATTGCCCAAAATTGAGAGAGGTTATTGTAAACCTCAAAATCATGATCCTATAGCCCCTAACAGTTTTTTGATACCTCTCATGAGGTCTGAGATACGAGCATCAAAATATCACTGCCTAATTGTGCTTAGTGCACCTTGGGGTCACTTGGGTCGAGCGTGGTTGTGAGCATTCTAGTGACTCCATGGGTAGAACAGGTTTATCACTAGCATTTACCCAGCCAACTGGAGCTAATGGAGTAGAGAGTTCGATACTAGGATAGATGGTTTGAAAGATACACTGCAAAGCTACTTTCAACTGACCCTCATTGCAAGTTTTGGCATCAACTTAGATCACCTTTCCAAATGCAAAGGAAGTTGAATCACCCAAAATCGAGAGAGGTTATTGTAGACCTCAGAATTATGATCCCATACCCCTTGATGGTTTGTTGATACCTCTCATGTGGTCAAAGATATGATCATCATAAGATAACTACCTAATCATACTTAGTGCACCTTGGGGTTACTTGGGTTGGGCATGGTTGTGAGCGTTCTAGTGACTCTGTGGGTAGAACGGGGTTTTCACTAGCATTTAACAAGCCAACTGGAGATAATGGACCCCTAGGTTCAATGCCAGGATAGATGGTTTGAAAGATACACTAAGGTGCTACATTCAACTAACGCTCACGGCAAGTTTTAGCATCGACTAAGATCACCTTTCCAAATGCAAACAGAGTCAAATCGCCCAAAACTAAGAGAGGTTATTGTAGACCTTTAGAATCATGATCCCATAGCCCCTAATGGTTTGTTGATACCTCTCATGAGGTCTGAGATACGAGCATCAGAAGATCACTCCCTAATCATTCTTAGTGAACCTTGGGGTCACCTTGGTCAAGTGTGGTTCTGAGCATTCTAGTGACTCCTTGGGCGGAATGAGGTTCTCACTAGAATTAACCTAGCCAACCAGAGCTAATGGAGCAAACAGTTTGATGCTAGGATGGATGGTTTGAAAGATACACTGCGGTGCTACTTTCAACTAACCCTCATTGCATAATGAATTGTTTACATCTATCATGTATGTATCCATTTGATTCAAATGAACTTTCAAAGCATCAAAGATTGTTTGAAATGATAAAAAATAATATCCTTAAAGCATTAGAAACAACAATCAAACATGTAAGAATTCAAACATGCAAATGACATAAGTAAATAATAAAAAATTATGTGTTTTCATTGCCTTTTTCTAAGAAAATGTATACTTAGATCCCTTGTTGGCACTATTGGCCACCCATACATGATTTTGGTCATAAGTCCTTATCAAGACTTCTAGGACATTTAACTTTTAAATCAAATTGATTGTTATAAATTGCCATTATAGGCTTCAAAACATCTCAATTAACCATTAAGGATCCTTTTGTCCTTTATCTCTTATTGGATCCATGGTAACCATAGGTGTCTTCATAGGTGGTCTTGCACAAGTTACAATCCACATACAAAACCAAGTTTATTGACTCAAAATACAATCTAAGAAAGGTGAAATTAATGTATTGAAATTAAGCTTAATGAACTTAGAAAAAAATGCACTAAGTTAACTTATTACCTAGCCAAGTGTTCTTGAAGGGTCATCTCTTTGCTTCAGGGTCTCCAATAGTGCTTCATGATCAGTAGTAATAATAGTCCAAAGTTCTTTTGTCTTTGGTCTTCCTTGATACTTTGACAACTTGACATTTGTTTCTATAACAAGGTGTGAATATATGAGAATAGTTTTGTGCTTCTCATAGTCTTCAAATGCAGGAATTCCATTCTTTCTAATCATGCATGTTCACAGCCATGTTCCCACAACAACAACTGAACTAGTAGGATATTAGAACCGATCACCATCTATCATCGATTGTACAAGCTTATGTTTACCTTGTACACAATGTGATAACCAATAATCTAACCTCTCATCATTCCCTATGGTGCAACTAATGCAAAAACATCTCATGGTTGCAGAAGATCTAAAAGATGGTCATACTCAACTGAAGTGTCCATGTCATTATTTCTTATAGAGAGTGTCAAAGATAAAGGAGTTAGATACTGTGGAACCCATGTATCCACCCACTCACTTGACTCACAATGATCCCAATCATACTAAAAACACATGGGGTAAAAACAAGCCAACTCTCGTGTCCAAATGGTCCATGTACTACTATTGGAGCTTCGAAATGAATGCATTTTTAAGAGTCTTTCATTGTTTGACAATCCAATCTATCTCCTATAGTTCCCTCCTCAACAAACCAAAAGAACCTACACACTGTAGAATCAAGATTCCCCCCCTGTGACAATGCTAAAGTACACTAATCAATAATAGAATGAGCATCTAGAAGTACAACACTTGAAATCCTCAATTTCTCCTTAACTAGAGCTCTCTTCACACACACACCTACTCCATCATGCTCCCCTTTCCAATTCCCTAACTCAAAAAAACCCCAAATATGAGGTACACCTCTCTCTACATGCATTCTACACAACCAATAAAACATTCTGGCATTCTTAAATTGACTGGTGCAATTATCCAGCCAAATGAGATGCCTATCCATAGCAATACCATTTTCCTACAAGAAGTCAAAATAGTTCTAGAAACAATGTTGAACAAACTCATTAGAGTAAGACCTATCATCGCTCATATAAAAATGGTACTCTCTGATTCACTTTTGCTCATATTTTGTGCTATTAGGGGAATGTCTATATGTGATGTGTACAAAAATAGCAACCTGAATGGAATTGTAATATTGATCTTGAGTCTCATTTTGGGGCTGCAATGTATAGTTATCCACAAAGTCTACAACAGATATAATAGTTCCAATGGGGAAAGTGTCCTTAAATGTCCTGAATTGTTGATCCAACCATTGAGACCTGTGGCTATTTCTTGCATACTTGTAAAAAAGATTTGTCTTGAAATCTGAGATAAAATCAGCAACATTGTATTCTTTTGCAACTAACTCACATCTAGAGCCTTCACCTCCACTCTTGAATGTATATTTCACTGTTTCATAAACCTTTTTTTGGATGAGTGTCTTTACAAAATTGTGTTCCAAACCCTCATGAAAACATGTCCTAAACTTGGACAAGCCACCACATTTTGAGCACTTGGCATTTAAGCAATCTTTTTTATAAAATAAATGGCCATCATCTCTACGACATAAAAATTGATCTAGCAAGTCTCTTGATGATTTGGTAAGATCACTTGCACCACAATCCTCTAGCATTTCATTAGTATGAAAAGTAGAATGAATGGACCGTAATAATTCATGATGCATTGAAAAGTCAACATGATATTTGCAACAACATGTATTCT
>BSBK01008614.1:0-82967 GCA_027943335.1 Chamaecyparis obtusa | reverse complement strand
CAATGCTAGACAAAAGTCTGGGGACCTAGGTGGGATAGTTTGTAACACCACAGAAAATAAACCATAGTGCACAGACAAATAAGGAACTGAAATAAAACACAACAAATTTTTTTTTTAATAAATTCCAATTCAAGTTACATCAACATATCTCATAAGGAAATTTTTTTACAAATAAATACATATGTAACACTTCATCCAGTATCATGAAAACATAAATTCAACATAAAGGTTGATCATTACAATTACAGTGTAATTCAATTTACATATGTAAAACAATCTATAAATCATTCCATGCTGCTTGCCCACATCAGAATGACTCTTCAAATCTAGAATCTGCAAGACATTAACACATGCAAAAGAAACAGACAATAGGGCTCAGCATAATTACATATATCAGAAAACCTCCATGAGACACCTGCCATTTTATTAGTACCATCATGAACATATAACCAAAAAACCATAAGTTCATTTGAGCAAAACATCATTATCTCATCACAACAGTCACATGAAAAGTAGACATGAAAGCATATCAAAATAAACAACTCGCAGTCAGAATTCAGAAAGATGATGCACATACATAACTGAGATGATTTAACACTGAAGGGTCATGATTCTGCACCCATGGTTGTGCCCATGACGTATCTTACAGTACAAGGTAGTCTGTTATCCCATTAGTAAACATAAGAGTGCTCACAGCTAACTATTAATCCATTTAGTAATGTAACAGTACCTTATGCCCCCATACTCCCTTCTAGATCACACAAATCATAGACATAGGAAAGGCCAATTATCTTTTTAAATATTATACCTATTCCCCATTAATTTTAAAGGTTATCTCTTGTTCACTGAATTGGTTGCATCCAAATTCAGCCATCTCCATATGTGTTCATCTTCTGAATTCTTCACAAACATAAGGTTAAAACAAAATTGCTAGAAACTTTTCATGCAAACAGAATCAATCCATTAATCCACATGATTCCACTTTCTGGTATGGATCAGATCACAGACATAATTCTATATCACAATTCCATCTCATAACTCTTATTCATCCTACTGTCAGAAAGGAAGTGTATAATGAAAATCTCATTTGATAATATCAGCATTATATTATAACTTACAGCACAAGAAATGAATCAATGCACAGTATATATATTTGAATTATCTACGAGTCTAACATCAATACGTCGTAAACTATTGTTCCGTGCTCACAGCACTAATAGGCTATGATCTATCATTATTAGAATGGTACCATAACCAAATACATTATCCCCATATCACAAGTATGTTACAATACAAGATTTTAACATAACACAAAAATTGCTTAAACAGTAATGTCAACGTCAAAATCTAATAACAACAATTCTCAAAAATCAACCTAATTCCAAATAATTCTTAGTATCTAACAGAGAATCCAATTACATACTGTCTGAATATGAAAACATGTTTTGGTTTTATGATCAAACATACTTAAGTAACAGTTAACAGACTACGTTACTCACAACTAAGAATATACCCTTGCTGATTTAAGAATGAAGGAAAATTCAAGTGCTTTATGATTAACAAAGACCGACCCTCACCATGCGATAAACAGAAAATAAAAATATACAAGCACCAAAACCATTACACTAATCATAGCAATGACAATAACACTATTGAAATTGGCAATGTTCCATCTTTTAAAACAATCCATCCTCTGTTCTCAATACCCAATAGAGAAATAAAAAAGTAATATTGAAACCACAGAATTAAAATTGAAATCTCTAAGAAGTGCAAACCCCTAAATACTTGACATTCAATAATTCACAACTGGGTAAAACCCAAGAAACCATCTCTACCCGAAACACATTGTTTTAACACAATCCACAACCCGACCATGCTGTAACATAACCCACAAAAAACACTTAAGCCTTCCATGAAAAAGCAGGACTCAACACATGACCCTGTTTATACAAAACTAAAAAAATATCATAGCATTTAACAATGTTAAATTCCTTTAAAACCAAACAACTTCCTGCCCTTAATGTCCAAAGAAATAATAACAAGGAAATAATGACACTAATGAAATAAGATCAGAAGTACATTGAAAATGTAGACCCCGAATAACTCAACCATCCACTCATCACAAGTACGATAGAATTCTAATGCCAAATTGACTGAACTGAAGCTAATTTCCTCCTACTAGAATCCTTAGTCGAGAACTAAGACAGAAAATACTCCATTCAAATTACATTTATTAACGACAGTGATCAAAGACACAACAACATTGATTCAACAACCGAAAACTTCTGCTTTTTCCAAAATCTGCCCATCATTACCAGACACCATAATCTTTACAACACCAGCATGACAGTATTCCAAATAAAATTGGCACAACAGAAAATTGCCTATTGCTAAAAACATATATACCAGCAACGTTTATCATAGTCTTTCCATTGTATTTCTTCAAAGGCCCACACAATGATACCCGAGAATTGACAAGACAACCCCAAATATTACCCAACTGAGCTACCCCCGAATTCCAGCCTAAGGAATGATTACTTAGACCGACTTAACTTCACCTCGAGCATACACTTCTACATCTTAAGAACACTACACCAAAACAATGTTACAATCCCCAACAACAAAACAAGATCCCATAATAACAGTTCGCATCATTCTCATTTACATTAACTTATCAGATATAAGCAAGCACTATACATTAGAGAACTTAACTGAAATAAAAATGTCCGTTCTCACATTATTGATTAACTATTTGAAATATCAATATTGAGTTCACAAGCATAAAAATAAAATGTATATTAATCTTTCCACACAACAGACATAACCCATGAATGCAATGCTCTATGAAAACATGTTAATAGTCATTACAATGTAAAAGAAAGTGCATGGAGTAAAAAGAGGGTTAGATGCTGGCCTTGACCTAAACAATCGAGCTCTGAAACAAGAATCTAACCTCTGTCCTTCACCAAAACCCCCAAACTAGTAGAAGATTGAAAGCAGGAACATACAACACAATGATACAATGCTACCAAAGAGGTAAAGAAATGGCACCAGCAACCCACGATAGACAACCGCCCCACCATTTCCCTCACACCGGCTGAACTAACAGCCAAGAAAGTAGCCAACAAAAACCATTGCAAAATGATAGAGAAAGAGAAATCCACAATATGCAACCATCCTCTGGAAACCATAGCAACAATGGTGGAAAGACTCATGAAAGAAGATAAGTTTACATTAACTGCTCGTTACTAGCCCTGACTTGTCTCCCACACTTGGCAAGCTGCGAGCCAAGTGAGGGTACCAGCCCAAAGTCTAAACTCACCAATGCATGGAACTTACGCGTGCTAGAAATAACTCCCCAAGCAAATGTCAAGCGCCAAAGCCGCCTTAACCTTTACTAATCCCAAAGATCAGCCACCCTTACTATCACATCTGCCGATACTAAGACACAAAAAATCCATCACCTCTATCATTTACGCATTTTTCCTTTATGAATAAGGTGTGGTTACTAAATAATCCAATTCTTATTCATTTTTATATGTACATAAGTGCGAATTAACATTCACACTTATGTGCATATATTAACATATGAAAAAACATGACCACACATTATTCATATAGGAACATGCCATAGTAATATATAACCTTCCCACTTAACATGGTGTATATATATATATATATATATATATATATATATATATATATATATATATATATATATATATATATTATATATATATATATATATATATATATATATATATATATATGGACATTATGACAAGAATAGATTACTACTAAATGGAAACACTAACATGATAAAAGAAGTACATGTATCCATATAAATCAGAGCTACATTAGTTCTGAATTCAGAGTCTAATATTATACCAAAACACACATATAAACCTTATCAACATCGCCATAAAACTCAAGATCACAATATCATAATAACTGAATTAGTGACAAAAATTTAAGTATGATCACATATAAAACCACTACTTACCACATACACATTATCGACTCTGATTTTCTTTACAATCATAAAATTAACTAAAATTATACAAAACATTCTATAACAGTATTACTTTTCGCACGCACAATGATACAACAGAAATCCATCTTAGTTTAAAAACCAAACATTCATTATGAATCTATAATATAACCAAATCATAAAAACTGAATCCTTATTGCAGTCAACTAACACACACACACTCATACACTGCTAAAGATAATAAGAACAGAATCCAACAAAACACACTAATTGACAGAGTTAATCAACTATCCACAGAGTTTAAGTTCCCCAATCATAACTTAAAATAGACACAACATAAAAAGTACTACTACTAGGAACATAATGAAATAGGGTCAGGTATGACACCCCTCCCCCACTAGTCCTTGACTTCCTGTTGGAAGTCAGCAAAGAGGAACGGATGTAACTGCTCTCATCAGATCATAATCTTCCCATGTAGCTGAAGACTCATCATTTGGGTCCCATTGGACCCTTACCTGCCTTATTATTTTGCCCCTTAAATCTAGAGTTCTATCCTGAATAACCTGAACTGGTTCCATCATAATTTGGCCATCTATTACCTGCAGATCATTCCAATTAAGAACATGTGCAATATCGAGGAATATATTTACATAGAACAGAAACATGAAAAACATTATGAATGCGAGAAAGTCCCAGTGGTAGAGCTAATTTGTAGGCAACTCGGTCCAATTCACATGCAAGATTTCAAAAGGGCCCACAAACCATGGTGCAAGTTTGGATCCTTTCCCATAACGAATAGGACTCTTCCTAGGTCTCACCCTGAGAAACACTTTGTCACCCCACCACGAATTGATGATCAATTCTATGCTGATTAGCGTACTTTTTCTATCTGTCCTGAGCAGTAAAAAGGTGTTCTCTGATTCTCTTCACCTGCTGTTCCATTTCAGCAATAGCTCAGGTCCTAAAAGTACTCTGTATCCAAGTTATCCCAACTCAAGGGCATTTTGCAAGGTCTTCCATACAGAGCCTGAAATGGAGCCATCCCTATAGAACTGTGGTAACCATTATTGTAAGCAAATTCCACAAGATGCAGGTACTCCTCCCACTTATTCCTAGCCTATCCATGATGTACATTTTGAGCATGTCTTCCAGAATTTGGTTGACCACGTTCAGTTTGTCCATCCATTTCAGGGTGATAGGCTGAACTAAAATTCAGTTGAGTACCTAAATCCCATTGCAAAGATCTCCAAACTACAGAAAGTAAATACTAGATACCTGTCAGAAATTATCTTTTTGGGAATCCCGTGCAATCTGACCACTTGCCTCCATATAAATCCTGGCCACCGAAGAGGCATTGTATGTAGACCTAATTGGAATGAAGTGAGCTACTTTAGTCAAGCGGTCCACTATAAACCATGATTGCATCATGCCGTCTAGTAGTGAGTGGCAATCCAACAATAAAATCAATAGAAATGGTATCCCACTTCCATTCTGGAACACTATGCGACTGAAGTAACCCTACTAGATGCTGATGTTCAGCCTTGACCCTCTGGCATTCCAAACACCTTGCCACAAAGTCAGCTACATCTCTTTTCATTCAGCATGCATTTTCTTGACACCCTGGATGAGCTGAATTAGGTGCTTTATGGGCTTCAACCATGACCAAATTACATAGGTTTCCTATATCTGGAACATAAGCACTACCCCGATAGATTAAATAGCCCCTCAAGATTGATGGAATATCCTCAAAACTGACCTTCCATCATGCTGCCACTATCAATCACAGCCTTCACATTCGAATACCACTGATCTACCGATAAATCCTACAGAATTCTCTCCTTCAAATCCACAGTTAAAATCAGGGAAAACTAGCTCATGACGTCTCCTACTAAGAGCATCAGCTACTACATTTTCCTTTCCCTAAACATATTTTACCTCAAAATCATACTCACACAAAAACTCCATCCATCTTCGCTACCTAGCGTTGAGGTTGGGCTGTGTGAACAAATACTGCAGACTTCGATGATTAGTATGTAGCTCGAACCATTGACCGAGAAGGAAATGTCGCCACTTAGTCAAGGCATGCATAACAGCTGCCAATTCTAAAATCATGAGTGGGATAGTTAACTTTGTGATTCTTGAGTTTCCTAGATTCATAGGCTATCACCCCCGGCCATCCTGCATCAAAACTGCTCCAATGCCATCTAATGAAGCATCCGTACATACTACAAATTCCTTCGAAGGATCAGGTACCTGCCAAGACAGGTGCACTGGTCAAAACATTCCTTAAGCTTATGAAATGCCACCTCGCACTCTTCTATCCAAGGAAAATTTTTCCCTTTCCTTTGCAAGGAAGTAATAGGATGAGCAATTTTAGAGAAATTGGATACAAATCTTCGATAGTAACTTGCTAATCCCATGAAACTATGGACTCTGACACATTGGTTGGAGCTGGCCAATTTATAATAGCCTAGATCTTGGAAGGATCAATAGCTATCCCATCCCCTGAAATGATATGACCCAAATAGCAAATCTCCACCTTGAAGAACTCACATTTCGCTAAATTAGCATAAAGCTTGTTTCTTCAGAGACAATCAAGAATTTGCTCTAAGTGTTGCTCATGCTCTTCGATAGAGTTAGAATACACCAAAATATCATCCAAGAAAACTACAAAAAAATTGTCCAGGTACTCTTTGAGTACATTATGCAATCAGATTCATAAAGACTGAAGGTGCATTAGTCAGTCTGAATGGCACCACCTGTAAATTCATAGTGTCCATATCTGGTACAGAATGCTGTCTTATGGATATCTGTCTCTTGGATTCTAAGTTGGTGATACCCCTAACTTAAGATCAATCTTCGAGAAGATACGAGCCACCCTTGACCTGATCAAGCAAGTCATCAATCCTAGGCAAAGGATACCTGTTTCGGATAGTGACTTTGTTCAACCTACCTGTAGTCAATACAAAGTCTCAAAGACCCATCCTTCTTCTTAACAAAGATAACCTGGTGCACCCCAAGGTGATACACTAGGATGTATCAGTCCTTTTTCCAAAAGCTCCTCTAGCTGAAACTTAAGTTCAATCAATTCTTGCACTGTCATTCAGTATGGAGCTTTGGAAATTGGTTCAGTTCCTGGTACTAGATCAATTCAAAAATTGATTTCCCTTTTTGGGGGTATGCAGGAATCTCTTCCACAAAAACATCAGAGAACCTCTACAACACTGGATGACCAAGAGAGGCATCTCCTGCAACAACATCCTCCAAATCATTCACAGTGATAGCAAATAACTTGCAGCCTTTTCGGACACACCTTACCAACTATTGGCAGAAATGGCTCTAACCTGAGATAGGTCTTTTAATCCCAACAATAACCTTGGGTGGTCCCAAATCATCCACACACCTAACAACTTTGCCCATGCAATCGATCACTACTTGATGTTGTTCAAGCCAATCCATTCCCAGAAACTATATCATAGGATCCCAATGGAATTACCCTAAGATCCACTGAAGTAGTAAAGGATTTCAACTGAACCTTACAACCTGGAGCTATTACACCAGCCTCCACTCGAGACCCCGAAGCCAACTCCACTTGCCATAAAATATTAGCTCTAGCCAATGGAATACCACTCTGTGCAGCTAAGCTAGAAGAAATAAAGGAATCTGTGGCACCAGAATCAAACAAAATGGATATCTCCTTACCTTGCATTTTACCTCTAGCCTCGATGACCGTGTTCTGATGCTCAGCTTGCTTCTGATCCAAGGTTGCAAATACACGGTGTTTCCATGTAGAATCACTCACAGTAGCCTCTGAACTAGGTGGATTAGCCTCTGATCTCTGCTTGCCCCCAACCAGGACATTGGGCCTGATAATGCCCTTGTTGCCCACAACGAAAACAAGTCACAGACCTCTTGAAGTCCCTGCCCTGAGAAGGTGCATTACTCTGAATACTCTGAGATTGCTGAGGAGGTTTGGATTGTTCTAGCCCCCTATTGTTCTTGTTAGATGGAGAGGGTTTGTCAAACTTCCTCTTTTTGAACTTTCCACCAGAGAATCCAGATTTAAAGCTGCCTTGAGACTGTTTCGGACTCCTGAAATCACTCTGAGTAGGTGGATTCACACTGGCTTTAGGAAATGACCCATGGTACCCTGACTTCATTTCAATAAGCTTGGCTCTCTCAGAAACCTCCTGCATAGTCATAGGTTTAAAGGTCCTCACTTCCTCACCTATCTTGGGATTGAGCCCCCTGATAAAATGCTGAACCAAAGCCTTATTATCCTCCATCCACCCTGAGTACTTCTTGAGTTCATAAAACCTTCGCTCATAGGTCTCCACTAAAGAACCCTTCTGTAGAATGTTAAAGAACTCTTCAGCATGGGCCTGCTGCCAGTACTCGGACATAAATCTCTCCTTGAAGCATTCCAAAAAGAGTTCCCATGTCACTTGGGAGATATCAATTCCCAATTTCTCCAACTCTTGCTCCCACCAAATAGATGCAAAATTCCTGAGCTGCATGACAGTCCACCGCACCTTCACATTGCTCTAGTAACAGTGTAAAATAAAGCATTGCTCAATGTTCAACAACCAAGTTTCAGCTGCGGTGCCTTCTTCTATCCCATAAAATGGTGGTCCTTTGATCTTGGACAGATCTTTAATCTGTGCCCTGACAATAGGATCTTCCTCAATTAGAGGATTATTAACATGATCCTGAGGCTCTTGAGGATTTTCTCCCCCACCTAGAAAATGATTATTAGCCTCAATGTTATCCAACCGATCCAAAATACGTTGCAAAACATTAGCATGAGGATCCCTTTGGGCATCCTGATTGTTACCATCATTGCCACCTTGCCCGATGGGATTATTTCCATCCGCATCCTGGTGTCTAGGAATTCTACAATGGCCCCTGCCTTTGCCTCTGCCTCTTCCGACATTAGCATTGACTAGGTCACCGCGTCCCTGAGATCCTCTTGTATGGGGAGGCATACTAGTAGCCTGCAACAAACAACTACCATTAAAAGACCACGCAACTAGCGAGCTAAACCCTTTAACCCAAAGCCCTAGTTAAAGAAACCAGTGCTCTGATACCGAATGTAACACCACAGAAAATAAACCATAGTGCACACACAAATAAGGAACTGAAATAAACCACAACAAATTTTTTTTTTAATAAATTCCAATTCAAGTTACATCAACATATCTCATAAGGAAATTTTTTTACAAATAAATACATATGTAACACTTCATCTAGTATCATGAAAACATAAATTCAACATAAAGGTTGATCATTACAATTACAGTGTAATTCAATTTACATATGTAAAACAATCTATAAATCATTCCATGCTGCCTGCCCACATCAGAATGACTCTTCAAATCTAGAATCTGCAAGACATTAACACATGCAAAAGAAACAGACAATAGGGCTCAGCATAATTACATATATTAGAAAACCTCCATGAGACACCTGCCATTTCATTAGTACCATCATGAACATATAACCAAAAACCATAAGTTCATTTGAGCAAAACATCATTATCTCATCACAACAATCACATGAAAAGTAGACATGAAAGCATAACAAAATAAACAACTCGCAATCAGAATTCAGAAAGATGATGCACATACATACTGAGATGATTTAACACTGAAGGGTCATGATTCTGCACCCATGGCTATGCCCATGACATATCTTACAGTGCAAGGTAGTCTGTTATCCTGTTAGTAAACATAAGAGTGCTCATAGCTAACTATTAATCTGTCTAGTAACGTAACAGTACCTTATGCCCCATACTCCATCCTAGATCACACAAATCATAGACATAGGAAAGGCCAATTATCTTTTTAAATATTATACCCATTCCCCATTAATTTTAAAGGTTATCTCTTGTTCACTGAATTGGTGCATCCAAATTCAGCCATCTCCATATGTGTTCATCTTCTAAATTCTTCACAAACATAAGTTTAAAATAAAATTGCCAAAAAATTTTCATGCAAATAGAATCAATCCATTAATCCACATGATTCCACTTTCTGGTATGGATCAGATCACAGACATAATTCTATATCACAATTCCATCTCATAACTCTTATTCATCCTACTGTCACAAAGGAAGTGTATAATGAAAATCTCATTTGATAATATAAGCATTGTATTATAACTTACAGCACAAGAAATGAATCAATGCACATATATATATTTGAATTATCTACAAGTCTAACATCAATAGGTCATAAACTATTGTTCCGTGCTCACAGCACTAATAGGCTACAATCTATCATTATCAGACTGGTACCATAACCAAATACATTATCCCATATCACAAGTATGTTACAATACAAGATTTTAACATAACACAAAATTGCTTAAACAGTAATGTCAACAGCAAAATCTGATAACAACAATTCTCAAAAATTAACCTAATTCCAAATAATTCTTAGTATCTAATAGAGAATCCAATTACATACTGTCTGAATATGAAAACATGTTTTGGTTTTATGATAAACATACTTAAGTAACAGTTAACAGACTACGTTACTCACAACTAAGAATATACCCTTGCTGATTTAAGAATGAAGGAATATTCAAGTGTTTATGATTAACAAAGACCGAGCCTCACCATGCCATAAATAGAAAATAAAAATATAGAAGCACCAAAACCATTACACTAATCATAGCAATGACAATAACACTGTTGAAATCGACAATGTTCCATCTTTTAAAACAATCCATCCTCTGTTCTCAATTCCCAATAGAGAAATAACAAAGTAATATTGAAACCACAGAATTAAAATTGAAAGCTCTAAGAAGTGCAAACCCCTAAATACTCGACATTCAATAATTCACAACTCGGTAAAACCCAGAAACCATCTCTACTTGAAACACATTATTTTAACACAATCCACAACCTGACCATGCTGTAACATAACCCACAAAAACACTTAAGTCTTCCATCAAAAAGCAGGACTCAACACATGACCCTGTTTATACAAAACTAAAAAAATATCATAGCATTTAACAATGTTAAATTCCTTTAAAACCAAACAACTTCCTGCCCTTAATGTCCAAAGAAATAATAACAAGGAAATAATGACACTAATGAAATAAGATCAGAAGTACATTGAAAACGTAGATCTCGAATAACTCAACCATCCACTCATCACAAGTATGACAGAATTCTAATGCCAAATTGACTGAACCGAAGCTAATTTCCTCCTACTAGAATCCTCAGTCGAGAACTAAGACAGAAAATACTCCATTCAAAATTACATTTATTAACGACAGTGATCAAAGACACAACAACATTGATTCAACAACCGAAAACTCTGCTTTCCCCAAATCTGCCCATCATTACCAGACACCATAATCTTTACAACACTAGCATGATAGTATTCCAAATAAAATCAGCACAACAGAAAATTGCCTATTGCTAAAACATATATACCAGCAACGTTTATCACAGTCTTTCCATTGTATTTGTTCAAAGGCCCACACAATGATACCCGAGAATTGACAAGACAACCCCAAATATTACCCAACTGAGCTACCCCGAATTCCAGCCTAACGAATGATTACTTAGACTGACTTAACTTCACCTCGAGCATACACTTCTACATCTTAAGAACACTACACCAAAACAATGTTACAATCCCAACACAAAACAAGATCCCATAATAACAGTTCGCATCATTCTCGTTTACATTAACTTATCAGATATAAGCAAGCACTATACATCAGAGAACTTAACTGAATAAAAATGTCTGTTCTCACATTATTGATTAACTATTTGAAATATCAATATTGAGTTCACAAGCATAAAACTAAAATGTATATTAATCTTTCCACACAACAGACACAACCCACGAATGCAATGCTCTATGAAAACATGTTAACAGTCATTACAACGTAAAAGAAAGTGCATGGAGTAAAAAGAGGGTTAGATGCTGGCCCTGACCTGAACAATCGAGCTCTGAAATAAGAATCTAGCCTCTGTCCTTCACCAAAACCCCCAAACCAGCAGAAGATTGAAAGCACGAACATACAACACAATGATACAACACTACCAAAGAGGTAAAGAAATGGCACCAGCAACCCACAACAGACAACCACCCACCATTTCCTCACACCGGCTGAACTAACAGCCAAGAAAGTAGCCAACAAAACCATTGCAAAATGACAGAGAAAGAGAAACCCACAACATGCAACCATCCTCCAGAAACCATAGCAACAATGGCGAAAAGACTCATGAAAGAAGATAAGTTTACATTAACTACTCCTTACTAGCTGTGACTGGTCTCCCACACTTGGCAAGCTGCGAGCCAAGTGAGGTACCAGCCCAAAGTCTAAACTCACCAATGCACTGAACTTACGCATGCCAAAAATAACTCCCCAAACAAATGTCAAGTGCCAAAGCTGCCTTAACCTTTACTAATCCCAAAGCTCGGCCACCTTACCATCACATCTATCGATACTAAGACACAACAAATCCATCACTTCTATCATTTACGCATTTTCCTTTATGAATAAGGTGTGCTTACTAAATAATCCAATTCTTATTCATTTTTATACGTACATAAGTGCGAATTAACATTCACACTTATGTGCATATATTAACATATGAAAAACATGACCACACATTATTCATATAGGAACATGCCATAGTAATATATAACCTTCCCACTTAACATGGTATATATATATATATATATATATATATATATATATATATATATATATATATATATATATAGACATTATGACAAGAATAGATTACTAAATGAAAACACTAACATGATAAAAGAAGTACATGTATCCATATAAACAGAGCTACATTAGTTCTGAATTCAGAGTCTAATATTATACCAAAACACACATATAAACTTATCAACATCGCCATAAAACTCAAGATCACAATATCATAATAACTGAATTAGTGACAAAAATTTAAGTATGATCACGTATAAAACCATTACTTACCACATACACATTATCGACTCTGATTTTCTTGACAATCATAAAATTTAACTGAAATTCTACAAAACATTCTATAACAGTATTACTTTTCGCACGCACAATGATACAACAGAAATCCATCTCATTTTAAAAACCAAACATTCATTATGAATCTGCAATATAACCATATCATAAAATTGAATCCTTATTGCAGTCAACTAACACACACACACTCATACACTGCTAAAGATAATAAGAACAAAATCCAACAAAACACACTAACTGACAGAGTTAATCAACTATCCACAGAGTTTAAGTTCCCCAATCATAACTTAAAATAGACACAACATAAAAAGTACTACTACTAGGAACATAATGAAATAGGGTCAGGCATGACATAGTTGTTGTGAGACTATGGTTCAATAGGTAGTCGCAAGAAAATGGTCATCCCTTTTTGGTGTCAAACCTACAGGTAAGTCATCTTTACCATCTGTTAAGAATATTTCAAACCTAACTCATGGGAGTTTTTGCATTGCTTTCCTTGACTAGATCATTGACTTTAACATTGCAAAAAATAGAAAAGTCCTTGGTGGGTAGATTCATGGGTGCAAGGCCAAATATTGAGGTGGTTCGTGCTTATGCCAAGAGGAAATAGACTTTAAAAGGGAAATTGGATATTGTTGCAATGACTAAGGGATGTCTAGTGGAAATAATGTTCTTTTAAGTTAGAATACTTTTATGCTTGATGTCTATTAGGTTTTTGGATCAAGAACCCTACTGATTGGTTTAGTTAGCTCGCGATTAGGAAAGTTGGGAAAATACAAAAGACGTGGAATTGATCTCTAAGGAATATGTCTAGCAAGAGGTTGCAAATGTTGTATGATCTTATTTTCGTATACCTTACATTCAATTTTTAATTTTAGTTTCAGAATGAATATATAACTATTTGTAGAGATGATTAGTTTGGATTACTGATTCTGAGATGCTACATTTAAAAAAGACACTTCAATGAAGTTTGTTGGAACTAGGGTCAACAATTCTATGAGCTCTTATTTCTATTTTCCTTATATTTGTTGTTAAATTTTAATTAGCAGCTTAACCAGTTGTTTAGTACGAAGAAATAATGTGTAAATGGGATAAAAAAAATGCATGGGGGCAATGGAGGAGGAGGAGAGCGTGGTGGAGGAGGAGAGCACGGTGGATACTAGTCTCAAAATTCAAATTTGAATTTGGGTGGGAGTGGTGTGGCAGGGGCAGATGCTAGTCCTTCTGCCACAGGCAAGAATCTTGGAATTTCTAAGGAAAATGGGTGCAAGGTAAGGATCACAATGCTAGACAAAAGCCTAGGGACCTAGGGGGGGCAGTTGTTGTGAGACTATGGTTCAACAGGCGGTCGCAAGAAAGTGGTCATCCCTTTTTGGTGTCAAACCTACAGGTAAGTCATCTTTACCATCTGTTAAGAATATCTCAAACCTGACTCATTGGAGTTTTTCCATTGCTTTCCTTGACTAGATCATTGACTTTGACATTGCAAAAAATGGAAAAGTCCTTGGTGGGTAGATTCATGGGTGCAAGGCCAAACATTGAGGTGGTTTGTGCTTATGCCAAGAGGAAATAGACTTTAAAAGGGAAATTGGATATTGTTGCAATGACTAAGGGATGTCTATCCTTTTCTTTCTCCTATGAAGAGGATCGATTGAAGATATTATGTAATGGGTCATGGGTGATCTGTAAAAATACTACGATCCTTAAAAAATGGGACCCTTATCTTATTTTTGAGGAAAAAATCTGTGTTCCAACCTCTGATTTCGCTCAAGTTTCCTAGACTTCCTTTGGAGTTCTAGATCGAGGATTTTTTTTGTTGGGATAGCCAACTCCTTTTAGGAGTTTCTGATAGGCCAACACTGGGGCAAATAATAAGAAGAATTAATCATTTATAATGAGGTTTCTTGCTGGTCTATACGTGTCAATCCGAGAGCGTAAGCTTGTGAAAGGTGTCCGAGCAGTATGCCATCAAGGGATGTCGATTATGAGATGAGGGATTATGAATGCATCTAGAACACACAAGAATAAATTTGTAGCAAACTAAAATAATTCTGGCGACAGGAACTGTCACTTCCTGGCGACAGGAACAGCAGAAACAAAAATTAATATTAACAACTATGAGGATAAGAAATGTAACAAATCACAAATTCAACTAATCTAGAGGAAACAATACCAACACCAGGCATATAACTAATCTAATATAATAGTTTACTAATATAAATCTGATAATGCTATATTGATTTATCTCTTAATATGATAGCAAATTCAGAATATGCTGGTTATTATTAATAATCTGTATAATAATGAGAACATGATAATCTATCTTACCCAGCTATGATATTAATCTAATAGCATAATTATTTATATAGACTAATTATTGAATTGGAGAGAAACCTTATTCTATTAAAAATCAAATAAACCAAACTTAAGCTACAACAATTATCAACACACAATCTACAATAATTCACAATACTAATAACCTCACCAAACATTCCAAGAGCGGGCCCTTTCTCTGGTTTGCAAGGTGAGTGGAGAATTATCAGGTTCTACACTGCTGCAACCATGCACAAACTAATGTTTTTATTTATTTCAAGATAATGTTGTTCAGACCTGCGTACAACAGTTCCTTTTACAGAAATCTATATATTCAAAACCTGCTTCCCCCTTGCTATGATATTTGACCATATATATATATCATTGCTATAAAACAAACTCTAAACAAAATATGTACGTGGCTGGCTTACAGCCAAGCAGATATAACAAAACAATGCCACATAAATTACATTTATAACTGCACATAAATATAGGAAACTAAATACTAATAAAGTTTCCCACGTGAGTATGTGCAACAGAATTTTGCTTTGATTATTTGCTATTGTTTCCCTTGCATGGCTGGAGGTCATCGTGTGATGGAAACAAAGGTAGATATTAAGTAGTTTAAACTCCATATAGATTGTAATACATGTGTCCAACCAGCATATATTCTCCAATGAGATTACAGCAGTAGACATTTTATTCTGGAAGAATAATAGTTCACGTCCAAATGTGACAGGAAGTTACAGTGCCAACTAGCAGGCAACAGGAAGTTGCAGTCCCAACTGGCAGGCGACAGGAAGTTGCAGTCCCGACTGGCAGGCGACAAGAAGTTGCAGTCCCGACTGACAGGTGACAGGAAGATCTATGCCACAAATAAACATGCTGCAATAATAAAGATTAGTAAAATGCAATCAACAATGAATTTTCCATATTTTAATCCCAAAACAATATTAAACACTACTTATTTATATTAAACTATATGCAACGTTATAATGGTAAAATGGGTTGAAATGGGATGGAAATGTAATAAAGAAATAAGTAGGAAAGTGTATGGAAAGGATTAAAATATGACATTAAATAGGTTATAATTGACTCTCATCAGTTTCTATCTATTGATCTTATTACAAAATCTAGAAGAAGATTAACTTATGCAAGAATTTGTGTAGGTGTGATGTAGGAAGATGATATGCTAGAAACTATTAGTATCCATTCTAAGCTTGGATCTTGCGAGAAAAAGATTGAATATGAATCTATTCCTTTTGCCCACTTCCATTGTAAGAAAGTTGGGCATTAGGAGAAGAAATGCCCAAGAAAGGAAGTCCAAAGGAAGTTGAAGAGGTGGGTTCTGGTTGGGAAGTATCAGAGTAATGGGGAAGACTCTTCAAGGAGTTCTCATTCCAACAATGTGGAGGGAGATTTTCAGAGCTTGGATTCTGTTGAAAATATGGAGAATATTAACACTAAGAATGGAATCAAGGTAAGTAATGGATCCCCACAAGGGAAGGATGAAGAGAGCGGTAATGAGGGCATGGTTGAAAATCAAGGGGAAAATGAAAGTTCTCAAGAGATGGTGCTAAATGATACCTTCGAAGAGGATGAGAAAGTAGTCCTGATTTGAGATTGATACTAGATATGAGGAAATTTGTGTAGAGCCATGCATCCCTAAAGACACAGGATGTTGGGAAGGAAACTTTTGAATGGTAGGATGCTCAACAATACATTGTGTTAGGACAAGGATACTTACATTCATTACATAATTTCCATAGGTGATCAAGAGTACTTTTTTTGAGACCCTTAATCTTAAATGGGGATATCATAAAACTATTAGTCGGGATTTATAGGGGTGTCAGAGAGGGAAGGATGATGAAGGTTTCAAACATTTGAGGATGTTAAAAAATATAAGAATAATAAGAAAAAGAATAATTTTCATGTCAGAAATACAAGGAGCTCTAAAACTAGAGATGTGGGAGGGAGTTTATCCTCGTCGGGAAGACCATCAAATCAAAGAAAAAGAGTTATAGAGGATAATAAGATATAACAGATGGAAGCCAGAAGACCATCCAAGAGGTTGTTCCCTATATCAAGGTATGAAGATTCTTTCTTGGAATATTAGAGAATTAAATAATCCTCATAAGCAAGATCTTGTTAGGAATATGATTAGAGATAATAGACTTGATATTTTTTTGATCCAAGAAACTAAAATGCCTAAGGGGAAAGTTGAAAATATTAGATTCTTTAAGAATGGTAAAATTTGTGGGGGTATTGCTACCCTTTAGAATAATGATGTTATTAAAGGGGATGTTATCTATCAGGGAAATCATGTAGCCTATATCAGATTTAGTCATATCAAGGATGGTTATTTTTGATTGTTGACCAATATTTATGTCCATAACATCAAATCTGGGAGAGAGTCATATTGGGATCTTTTATCTCACTTGCGAAGCAATTTTGACTTGGAAGGTTGGATTGTTATGGGAGATATTAATACACCTTTGAAAGAAAATGAAAAAATGGGGGGGGGGAGTCAATCCAATATTGATATAAGAATTTGTCTCATGAACTTCAGTGATGAGAAAGCCCTCCATGATGTTGAGTTGTAGGGAATTAATTTCACCTGGACCAATAGAAGAAATGGTAAGGATATCATTTAGGTTAGGTTAGACAAATCTTTGATTAGTAATGATTGGTTTTTGCATTATTATTATTCTTTTTCTACTCATGTGAGGGCTGGATCCAATCACCACCCTATCACCTTTTTGGATGATCCTTTATCCATGAAAAGGAATTTCCCTTTCAGATTTGAGAAGATGTGGACCTTGCATCCACAACTAGAACAAAAAATTGAGGAATGGTGGAAGATTAAAATAAAAGGAACAACTATGTTTATTCTTGCAAAAAAATTGAAACAGGTGATAGATAATATCAAAAGATGGAATCAGGATACTTTTGGTAATATTTTCTCCACTAAGACAAATATTTGTGAGGAACTGAAGGTGATTCAGAATAGAATTCAACAGGAGGGCTATGATAAGATATCGAGAGATAAGGAAAATGAGAAGTTAGTTGAGTATCATGATATCTTATCTAAAGAAGAGACCTTCCAGAGACAAATATTTCAAAAGTTATTTTTGAAGGAAGAGGATAGGAATTATAAATACTTTTTCATGATTACTCTTAAGCATTGAATGGTAAATAGAATCTCTAATATGATTATTATTGGTTCGAGATCTGAAGATAAAAACACTTTTAGATTGGAGGTAAAAAAATTCACGATCTTCTTAAATAGGATATTGGCTTGGACCAACATGTTCAAAGGGGGTTCTTAGATTATATCCCATCCATCTTCAATGAGGACCAGAATGAAATTCTTAGTTATGTCCCTTCTAATTTTGAAATTAAGAGGGATGTGTTTTCTTTTGATGGGGCCAAGGCCCCTGACCCAAATTGGTTTCCCCTATTTTTCTTCCAGAATTTTTGGGTTATAATGGAAAATGATGTTACTAGTGTGGTGAAGGACTTCTTTGGGTCTAGGAAAATCCTAAAATAACTCAATGGTACTTTTATTGTTCTCATCCCTAAGAAACATGGGCCTGATAAAATGGACCAGTTCAAACCAATAAGCTTATGTAATACAACTTATAAGATCATCTCTAAAGTGATCACTACTAGGATTCTCTCTATTCTGTCTTTTCTTATTTCCTAGTTGTGGAATGGTTTTATCCCCAAGAAGACAGATTATGGATTCTATTATCCATGTTCATGAGAATGTGCATTCTTTGGTTATGTCCAAAAAGGAGGGCTTCATCTTGAAACTTGATTTATCCAATGCCTATGAAAGGGTTGGCTGGGATTTTCTGAAGAAGGTGCTCAAGGCCTTTGGTTTCAATCAAAGAAGTATAGACCTTTTCTAGCAGCTCATATCTTCTACTTCTTTCTCAGTTCTAGTTAATGGCTCTCCTACCCCTTTTTTTAAATCCTCCAAGGGTCTAAGGTAGGGGGACCACTTATCTCCTATCCTCTTTTTTATTATGGATGAATGTTTGGGAATATTTATCGAGAGAATAGTCTACAAAGGGGATTTTAATGGTTTGAATCCTTCCTCAATTATTCAAGTTTGTTCACATTAAAAATTTGTGGACAATTTTGTTGTTATGGGGGAAGCTAAAGTAAAAAATGTTATTAATATTAAGAAGGCCTTGGATAGTTATTGATTAGCTTTGGGACAACTCCTTAACTCAGGGAAAATTTTGGTGATCTTCTTCAATGTCCCAAAAAAAAGACAAATGAGAATCAAGAAGATTCTGGGGTGTGAGATGGAGCCTCGACTTGGTACTTACCTAGGTCTTCCTCTTTGCCTGGAGCCTCCTGATTCATTTTGGAGCTCGTTGGTGGATAGATTTCATAGCAAGTTGACTAGATGGAAGGGTACTTTGCTGAGTCAGGATGAGAAGATTCAGATTCTTAGATCTACTATTAAAATTCTATCTCTTTATGCCCTTAGCATTTACAAAATTCTTAGAAATTATGGACAAGCTATTGAAAAAATAGAAAAAAACTTTTATGTGGACTTGGATGGAAAAAAATTAAAAGGATAGCTCTTATTTCTTGGGAGAAAATGTGTAGGCTAGTGGATCAAGGGGATTTAGGACCGCACAGAATAAGAAGCCTAAATGACCATCTTCTTGCCAAGCTGATTTGGAGATACTACAATATGAATGGGGAATGGATTTCCATATCAGGGAATAAATGTAATAAGGAGAATCCTACTCCTCAAATATTTCTTAGCAATGACACCATCCCTAGGGAATCCTTTATTTGGAGAAATGTCATAACAAATAAGCAGATCATTAGAAAAGGAGTTAAATAGAAAGTGGGGAATGGGAGGACTACACAGTTTTGAGATGAGATGTGGCTAAAGAATATTCCCCCTAAAGGAGATCCCTGAATGGAAGGTTTTTGAGGATTAGTGCAAAAGGAGGTTCGGTATCAAAGTTGTTGATTATTGGGAGAGACACCACTGGGTTGACCTATCAGTTATTGATCAGTCTCTTGGGAAACTTAATAAAACCTTGAACTCTTTGACTTTGATTGAGGAAGAGGACAAACTTATTTGGAAATATAAGAGTAATGGAAATTTCTCTATTTCTTCTCTCTATCATCAATATTTTTAGAATCAAACTAAGCCTTGTTGGGCTAGAGCATGGATTAAAGGCCTATCTCTGAAAATCAATGTTTTCTTTTGGATTATGCTCCAAAACAAGGTCCTTACTTCTAATAACTTGATAATAAGAGGAGTGACTATGGATAACATTTTTTAGTTATGCAATCAAGATGAGGAAATTATTAATCATATGACCATCCACTGCCCTTATGTTGGCAAGATTTGGGAAAAATTCTTAAAACTTTTTAATGTGGATTAGATCTTCCAAGAGGATTTACAGAGCTTGTTCACTTCTTGGATTTCTCCTTTAAAGAATGAAACTATGATTAATGTTTGGAATTTCATTTTACCCTATTTTTGTTGGGGGGTTTGGAAAGAAAGAAATAATATAATCTTTGGAAATAAGGTTTCCAATGAAAAGGTGATCTTTCATAAGATCAAAAGAGCTATGCTAGAGTATCTTTATCTAAAGGGGAACATGATTGAACCTTCTAATATGTAGGACATTATTTTCTTTGATAAGTGGAAGATTAAAGGAAATTTGAATCACTGTAAGAAACATTCTTTGAGAAACAAAGATAGATGAGATTTCCCTCCTTGTGGGTGGATGAAGGTTAACTTCGATGGTGCCTCAAAAGGGAACCTAAGGGTGGCTGGTTGAGGCATGGTGATAAGAGAGGCACATGGTATTTCTAAAGGTCTAAGTGTCATAACTTTAGGCATGCAAACTAATCATGTTGAAGAGGCTAATGCGGCCTTGCATGGCTTAGTTCTGGCTAAGAAGAAGGGTTGTAAGAAACTTTGGATTGAAGGTGATTATTTAAACATTATTAGATGTTTAAATAAGGACTCTAACCCCTCATGGAATATATATAATTTTATGCATAAGGAAATTATCATAATCATCTCTTTTGAATAATGCTTCATCACACATAAATTTGAGAGAAACGAATGCTCTTGTTGATTGGGCAGCTAACGTGGCTTGCAAGTTGGAGAATATGATGACATGGGATGATAGGAGTGATCTTCCTTTTGATGTGAAATCATTAATATATAGTGACTGTCTACGAAGAAGGCAACAAGTGTGTTTAATGGTATTTTTAATGATGATTATTGATTACAAGGTGAGGCTTAATTATTTCTTTTTCTATGAGAAGTACAACTTGGTGATGATGCTCCTGATTTGGCACAGATTCTAGGTTATGTTTGCTAAGTTTAGTGAAGCCAGTATTATTCACAATGATATTTGGAAATTTTATAGAGATACTATGAAGGGCTATCAGAGAGATAATATGGGTGGTAGTATGAAGAGATTCAAACCTGTGAACTGCGAGGAGTGGAAATAGAACAAGGAGGTGTGGGATATTTTGAAGAAAGGTGGGATGGAAAGATGCATGGAGAGATTGCATGGAAGAAACCCTACCATGTCGAAGAAGTTCTTCAAAACTTGGAAGAATGGCATGGTTCTCATGGGAAATCAGCTAATGGAGGTTACAAAGGATATCATTACAGAAGCTACAAGTATGAGCATGGAAGGCTTACAATTTTACAGATATAGAAGTATCTCTGATAAAGCTCCTGAGAAGTTCCTTGTAACGGAGTAGTAAAAGAAAATCTTGGTGAAGGAGGATACCTCCTACTACAACCCTAAGATCATTTATCAGTGGTGGAGGTATGTTTTATATGTTGTCATCAACTATATTACGCTTGATGGTAGATTTACCAGAGCGTATGGGCACCATTTTATGTTGTTGAATCATTTTAGATATAATGTGAAAATTAGGCTACCTTTTTATTTGTTGATTTCAATGGGTTCTGTAATCATCTAAAAATGGTCATCTAGACTATTAGCCCCTTTTGCTTAAATCATCAATTGTGTATTCTTGATCAAATCCTAGTTTCTATCATTTATTCGATTATATTCTATGGATTAACCATTTTATTATAAGTCTTTATTTATTAAAAAGAATTTCCTCCCCTTTTATTAAATAAAAAAGTCCCCACTTTTCCTCTTATCCTAAGTTGCACAAATAAAGCATTATTCCTATTTTATAAAAAGGGAAAAAGCACCTTTTGTCTCATATGGACACAAAAGTCAACTCTTATTTTCCCATTGGAGGATATTTGTGCACATAGATTGCTCCTCTTTGATGCTCCACCATTGATTAAAATATTTTTCCTCTTAATCTCCATGGTCCATTCTTTCTCATTTCTTATAAAAGGAGAGCTCTCTGCTTCATTCTAGATCCCCAACTTTATATGCTAACTTTATGCTGCAGGATTTCTTGGAGACTTTAGAGCTTTTGAAGACTTTGGAGCCTTTTGGAGATCTTTCTACATTTAGCTTTCATTCTTGCAATCTTAGCTTAGCTTCATGTTTATTCTTTCTTAGATTAGTTTCCTTTCAAGCTCTAGCTTAGATCTCACATAGTCTAAATAGTAAGGATTTGTAATACTTCTATCTTTCATTTTTATAGCTTAGCTTGCATTTCCATTTCTAGCATAGTTGCATTGCATTTGCATTTCCATTTGATTCTTGGGGATATTGGCATTCTTTCCCTTATCTTCATTTGAATCTCCCATTGCATGGTTTACTAGCAAGGTTATTGGCTTAATAGCTCTAGCTGAGACCATTCTTAACACCCTTGCACTCCATGCCTAGGGAGCTCTAAATTGATTTCTTAAGGTTTCCAATCCATGGATTCTCTTGGAAGCAATGATTTAGAGAAGTGTACATCTTAGTGTGTACATTTTTGGCATCCACCGTGGGGTAGAGCATTATTGTTTTGTCTTTAATTTGCTGCATTTTTGTTAATTTTTCATCAATTTTTAGCTTCATTTTTGGCTGTCTAGTTTTTTAGTCTCAGATTATCACGTGATAATTTGCCAGTATCACATGATAGTTTTTGTATGGTGGTGTGATACTTTACCAGTTAATGTATCACGGTATTTGAGACATTCTATCGTGCTATTTGGAACATTATGTCACCTGCAGGTACTCTAAAGTATCACCGAGAAATATATTATCGCCTCAATATACTGCAAAGTATCATGTGATTCTTCTGGCAATAGAAATATTGCACAGACCTAGAAGTGATTATTTTTAGCTCTTTTTTTTATCTTGCAAGTTTTGGGTTTTCTGTCATCCTTTTGAAAATTTCAGCGTTTTCAAAATCTATGCATGGAAAACTAGCACCCATTTTTGAGAAATTTTCACATACATTATCAAAAATTTAAGTGTGATATATCACTAGAAAGCTCTTTCCAAGCATAATACAACCATGTTGGTTTCATTTTCAAATTTTTCCATTTGATCAGCTATTTTACTTGCAGATTATCTGATTTTTGATGTGCTAACCATTGTGGAGCTAACAAGTTGAGCTTGTAGGTGCTCTCATTGCTTGAAATATTTTGCCAAAAGAACTTATGTCAAAGCTTCAAAGGAAAAAAGGCTACTAATTGTGTTTTGCAGGGCTGCCCAATGCCTAAAAACAACCAATTGCTTGTTTATTTACTTTTCTTTTAAGTGAGGCATATACTAGTTATCTCATTTCTTAGGCACTTAAGATCTTGTTGTAGGAGTCTTTTGGTGGTAGGAAATTATGCTCTTCACCCTTGTGGTGAACCAAAAATCTTGACCCACTTTTAGACTTTGAAAACAAGAGGGTAATTGAACTCTTTATTTGTTTGGGGGAGATTCTTGAGCTAGGAGATTATGCTCTTCACCCTTGAGGTGAACCAGAAATCTTGACACTCAAATGTCTATCCACTCTTTGTTTATCATTAGGATCCTTTAGTGGGCCTGCTCTTGAGCAATCAAGAGGAATGACCCAAGTGGGGACAAGCTAATACCAAGCTATTCCAACCCACTATAATCTCAAGGCTATCGAGGACACAAAACCTTGGTAGACATAGTACTTGTCTTCGCTTGGTGTGAGTACTTATGGGATTGTGACCATGAGGAAAATATCAAGCAAGAATGCTTAAGGTACTCTTGTGGCCGCGAGGTCCATTACTTGCTGCAAGGTAAGGAATCCCTTTAGGGAGAAAGAGGGGTGCTATGAACCGAAGCCCTTACTAAGAACCATAGATAGAAGCCACCCTATTTTTCCACTTAGCTTCTTGGTGCAAGGATTGATCCAAGTGGAATAACCCGAATCACCCCAAGATTACTCACCATCTGTGCTCCTTTGGTTGTGTCATTGACACCTCCATGAAAAAGCCAACATCTATTGTGGGAAACCACTTTGTGTGAGGCAATGGGACATCAAGTGTGGGCCAAGTTGCTAAGTATTGAGCCTTTGTCCTTCTAGGCTAGAAAGTGCTTGAAATGTTCTCATTGTTATGTACCTGTGCAAACGTTCTTCAACATACAAACATCGTGGTAGTGCTCATAGAAGTTTTTCAATTTTGATATCACAATGCTTGTCTTGGCAAGGTTGCTTTTTCCCTTGTGCAAGTTTTCTATGACATGTTTGATCCCCTACTATTTGCAAACTTGTCTGATTACTGCTGTCACTACATTTGGAACCAACAAAACTGAACAAATTACTTGATACTTTGACCGAATTACCTTAAAATTAAACTTTCTAACATTCACTAGTCAAGAGTCATATGATACTAAAACATCATCACATACCTTCAACCGAGAATCCTGAGTTATTTTGCTACCGTACTGCTATTGCAATTTGAAGGTACTAAACTTGCATTTTAATCTACTGTAGAGTGTCTTTTTCTATTCTTATCTGAAGCTGGTTTGTTACCTACATGCTTAGGATTGTTTTAGACTAAAACAAATGAGCTAAAAATATTGGATTTGAGCCTATCGAATGTCACTTTTGATCACTTGTCCAAACATGGTTACCTATCTAGCTACTTTCTAATCGAGCTTCTTGCTCACATCTAGGCTTGTGTCAATTGACTATTGTAAGTTCTTGAGCACTTTGACTAGTTATCTCTTTTTTTCTATCTCGACAAGTGATCATCATTGGCTTTTGCTTATCTCAACATCTAAGAAACTTTGTCTCATTTTATTGGTTGAACAACATTCTTTTTCATGCCGGTTACAACTCAGTCTCAATTTGAACAAGGGAGTCACCCTCTGTTCAATTATACACAGTTACCTTCTCCTACTAGATGCTCATGAGTGCCTCTTAGCAATGCTAGTTCTAGTTTTGAGGATTCTAAGGCCACCTCGTGGTACAAAGGAGGTTTCCTCTTTTTAGCATTTAAGTCTTCCAAAAACATAGACAGTGTCTCACTCACCTTGCCCTAACGAGAAAAGTTTCACCATTTGCAAGATCACTTTGAGCATAGAGACAACCAAAAGCACTTAGACAAGAAACATAGTGAGAACATAATGGATGCTGCTAGGTGCATGGCTATGAGAGGCATGTCTCACGAGCAACCCAAGACTAGTGGTTATGAGCATAGACCACTTTTTGATGTTCATGGCAATTATGGCAACAACACGCCACCTAGGTCTCCTCTGAGATGAACTTTTACTATACCTTCTTCACCTCCTAGACCACCTCCCTCTTACCATGAGGAAGAGGCCCCTGATGAAATTTCTAGTGAGGATCTTATTGCATTTGAACAATATGAAGTCTCCCAACCAAAGATGCTTACGATTTTAGAGCGCAATGGAGACCAACATTTCCAATATATGACTTCTAGGGGATACAAAATCCCTCCTCACTATGATGTCAGACAAATTTTCCAACAAAGAGTACCAACTAAATTGGAAGTCCTTAGAGAGGAACTACATCAAACAAATCAACATCTTACTCAAATGGAAATAGAAAGAGAAACTCCAAAGGTTTCCTTTGTGGAACCTGATTGTGCTCTTCCTTTTGATAGAAGTCTATACATGGTCCCATTTCCTAGGGATATTGAGGTTCCTAAGTATGACAAATATGATGGAAGCGGTGATCCCCATGACCATGTGTGTCACTTTTATGGTCTTAGCATGGACTTCCTTCATGAAGACACATTTTTGTTGCGACTGTTCCCTCGAAGCTTAAGAGGGTAAGCTTTAGAATGGTTTGCCAAGTTGACACATCCTTTGAAGACTTTTGATGAATTGGCTATGCACTTTACACAACACTATTCATACAATATCCAACAGCCTATCACCATGATAGACCTTGGCACTTTAAGGAAAAATTGAGGAGAGCCATTTTGTACTTATCTACAACGTTGGAGATCATTGTATTCTAGATATTTTTATCCACTCCTTGAGAGTGAAAAGATTGACATTTTTGTCAACACTCTAGTGCCTGAGCTATATTATGATCTAAGGAAACAAATTTTCTCCTCTTTCAATGACATGGTTGAAAGCACATATAGGATTGAGGATGTGGCCATAAGAAAGGGGGATATTGTTATTAATAAAGATACTAGAGGCAATGGCAAAGAAAAGAACAAGCCTTGGAATAGAAACAAGTATGTTGTTAATGATGGGGTTGTAGATGTCCCAAAAGATAAAGAACCTTCTTTCAACCTCTCTAATGCCATCTATGCAGAAAAACAACAAGAAGCTACCAACACTCGAGATGCTCCTAAGTGTCAATATGCTGATAAGACAAAGAAGCAATTCCAATGATGGGTCTATACCCCATTGGCTGAACCATATGATATGATTCTTAAGACTTTGGTTGCCAATAATTATCTTATGCTTCCTGAGAAAACTCATCCCTATGATCTGCCAGTTAAGCTAGATTGGTGGAGAGAGGATTATTACTACCACTATCACAGAAACAAGGGACACAAGACTGACAATTGTTTCACACTTAAAGATATTATACAAGATCTCATTGATGGAGGCACAATTCTCATAGATGGCTGAGTTAAAAATTCTGATCACTAGGCTTTCAAAGATCCTCTACCTAAGTATGACAAGGGGGAGTCCTCTCAACCAAATAAGAAGAATCATGATGCTAAGATCAACTATACATATACTTCTAATTCGCCTGTGATCAACATGGTAGAGCATGTTGAGAGTGTTCATATGATGCAACCTCAAGATGATAATAAGGTTAGTCAGGGTATGCCAAAGTTGGTCTTGCAAACACGTGGTAGTTCATCTTCCCAAAGTGAGGCACTGAATGTTGTTACTAGGGGTCAAGCTAAACTGGTCCTTAAAACTGCACCTAATCCTAAACAAGCCTCATCTTCCAAACCAGTAGTTCCTTCAGCTTTGTCTAGCTATGATCTTGTCCATCAATTGCAACAGACACCCACATAGATATCTATTTCTTAGTTGCTTGACCTATCCCCTTTGCACAAGGAGATCCTTGAAAAGGCTTTACATATAGCTAATGTCCCTAATGACATTGACCCAGATAGGTTCCAAGCTATGGTCAACCACATCTCATCACCTCATTATCTATCCTTTTCTAAAGAAGATGATGTATCTCTTAGTCACCCCCATAATCTTGCTCTACACATTGAAGTTCAAGTCTACCACACCTGAGTCTGCCGAGTCTTGATAGACAATGGTGCAGGGTTAAATATTGTTTTTTTTCATGTGGTGCAACAGTTGGGATTGTCAAAAAATTTTGTAGATCCTAAGAAGAAGATTACTATAAAAGCTTGCGATGAAGTGGAAAGATCTTCCAAAGGTCTTGTCACACTGCATGTCTGAGTGGGCCCTATTAGGAAAGATATTTGGTTCCAAGTATTGGACATCCCACTTGTATATAACATTCTTTTGGGTCATCCTTGAATCCATGACATGCAAGATGTCCCTTCCACTTATCATCAATGTGTCAAATTTCCATACAATGGCACTGAAGTTGTGATTCCTAAAGACCATACTATTGCTATCAATACTCTTGCTACTACTGAGATGTTTGTTTCTCACAATAAACCTTCTGATGATCCTAGTACATCCTTGATTGAGGCTAAACAAACATTAAAGATGATGAGTATTGGTTTGAGTGAATACACACTAGACTCTCTTGCTGCTATGCCTACTTATCCTAGATCATATGGTAGACCTTCTAACAAGATGAAGCCTTCCACTTCCGCTATGACAATATTTGATACCTTTGTTCCTTCATCCATTCCTCTAGAAGTAGAAAGAGAAGAACAAGCTATTTGAGAGTGGATCTATAGAGAAGAAGAGGATAGTACAACAATTGCTACTCCTAAGCGCTATGGTAAAGGATATAATTGTTTGTCAAAAATGGGCTATCAAGGTCAAGGACCTATAAATGATAATGGGCACACCCTAGTTGACCCTTTAAGTCATACCAATGGAAGACCCTCTAAGATTACAATAGGTTTAGGATATGGTGCCGATGATGACCTCCCTACATGTTCTAGAAATGCTCCCATGATTAGTGATTTAGACATAGATACAGATGAGTCACCACTACACACTATGGCTCAAATAGGAGACAATCTTCCTTCTACTTCACTCCTTTGGGGAGAAGAACACATACTTGCTGAGGACACAGCTAAAGCCGCTACACCTAGAAGCTGACAATGTAGGAATATTTTGTAGTTAATAAAAAGAGGAGATCTCACAAATAATGATGCTGAAGCCTCTACTTCTAAAGGTCCTAAACCTTATTGGTGAAAGCATCCAAGTAGAAGCGTAACAACAGATTCAAATGAATATGAATGGGATACTCTCTCTGACGGGTCTTCCACAGTAGATATAGAAGTGGATGTGGTTCATACTTATGGTGACCAACCTGACATAGTTGATGAGTCTCACATAGGGTCTAATGATTTTAATCCACATATTTCTTTAGTGGACCACACTGGTCCTTCTATGATAAGTCTAGATCTTAACACTTTCGGAGCTTACCCTATAGGCTCAACCTCTCTTGTCACCAGATATGACATCCCTTGCATAAATGCTATTGAACCATTCACTTCATTTCATCTCACAAAATTAGATCTCATAGCTTGGTCCACCTAGGATCAACATGCCATTGAACCTGTTACTTCTTCCACCAATGAACCATCAACAAAAAGGACTGAATCAGAAATCAAGTATCTCAATCATCAAATCAAAAGAAAAGAGCAATGGTCGGATGGCAAAAACCACATTGTGGTGATATCTAAACCTAAAAAAAGTAAAAATAAAGACCTGCTCAAAAATGATGATTATCAAATAAAAGATGACAAGTTGATTCTCTATAAAAAAATGGTGAACTTTTTCAAGAATTATTTCACATCTGTCATATTTCAACACATTCCTAGAGTTTAGATCAAAGCTGCTAATGCCTTGGTTACTTTGGCATCCATTTTACAATTGAAAAAGCATAAATCCCACTTCAAGTTCACGGTGGAAGAATTAGGCTATCCTACTCACAATTCCTACAATGCCACCATCTTTTCCTATTTCCAAGATCACATTATCCTTGAAAATCTCATCCATAATGCCTCGCACTTTACCCTCATCTCTAGTGAATTATATAGGAAGGGTCTAGATGGAACTCTTCTGCGGTGTCTAGAAATAGAGGAGTTAGACAAAGTGCTAGCTGAAGTCCGCAATAGTATATGTAGATCACACTTTAATGACCTTGCGTTAGCTTGGAAATTGCTTAGGGGTGGCTACTATTGGTTAGGACCTTATCTTATCACTATAGTATTTGGGTCTGAGGTCTATCAGTTATCTACGTCAGAGGAAGAATAGCTCTCCAAGGTTACCAATGTTCTACATCTGAAGAAGTGCTATGTCTAAGGTTCTTGAGCTCTTTGTATATATTTTATTGATCCTAAAAAAATTACAAAAAAATTCATATATGATGCTGAAAAAATCCTAAAAAGCATAAAAAGTACTAAAAAAAAAGAGCATCCTAGTGAAAACCTAGCAATAGGCGCTTTGATGTCTCACCAAAAAAAATAAAAAATGTAAAAAATTAAAAAAAAAAACAAAAAGTGCCTTGGTGAAAACCTAGAAACAGGTGCCTTGGTAGCAAAAATACAAAAAAATTAAAAAATGTTCTGAAAAAAATCTATCAAGTGGTGAAAACCTAGACACAAGCACTGCTTGAGACCCTTTCACCTATGTCTATCAGTCTTGCATGGCACTCATTCGCTCCACTTCTTGCTTTGCCTCTCCTAGCCTAGAATTGACTCTTGTCTTAGTCTAGGGGGCATATGTTTTTCTAGCTTATCTTGGGTTTCTTTGTGCATCTAGGTTTCTTAGGCACCTTGCAAATGGTGTTTTTCAACACCACCCCAATTGTGTTTTTCAACACTACCCTAGCATCGAGTGTTTCTTAGCACTTATCAGATATCCCACCCACAGTCTAGATGATGCAATATTTCTCACTGGCAGATGTGATACTCAAAGTTTGACTCTATGACCTACGCACATGCACTTAAACACTTGACTTGCTGAGACTTTCTTGACTCTATTTCTTTGTGTGCTATCTATGATGATTTCTTTGATGAGTGTTCTCTCCCTAATACTTTTCAATGATGCTGAGCTAGAAGACTGGGGCATGAGGACATGTTTTATCTGCTTTCTGGCTACAGGGTATATTGTTGATCTTGGTTGTCATGAGCATTTATGCTTGTTCCACTTGACCCTAGGATTTACAAGGTATTATCCTTGACTATTTTAACAAGTGCATACTTCTAGTCATCTTGACTTTCCTAGTGTCTCGATGCGAGTATAATCTTGCTATATTAACCTTAGGTAATCTCACTACACTAGTCATCTTGACCTACATGTCTTTGATGCCTAAGGGGGATTCCCACATACCCATCTAGTATAGATCATATTCAGATTCACATAGTTATACTAGTGTGTATTGTATAACTATAATGCTCGATGATGAATATTAGAGTCTAATAGCTTTGTGACCTTGCAAGTAAACCACTTTTCATAGTAGTCTACATTCTTAGGTTCATGTTAGTTATTTTTGCATTTAGCATATGGAGAGGGCTCTCCTTTCATCTTTCATGGACCTTTTGGTCAACTGCGCTCACCTTTCACCTCTTCTTGATCATGTCTTTCGCTTCTTGTCTTTCATATCACACCATTTTCTCTTTATTTTAGGATCGAAACCGAAATCTAAGTTCACCTTGATCGTCCAAATCACATTTCTCCTTCTTTCACGTAGTTGGCTGACCTTTTGAGGCTTGATCCTTCGATCTTCGCTGGGGCATCTTCACCTCTTCATCCCCATCTCTCTCACCTTTCTAGTCTTTCATTCATTTCATCTCTCTGAGGTCTTGACTGGGGCATATTTTCACTACTTGATGGTTATTCTATCATTTTTTCATCTTTGATTATGATTTCTAGTGATTTGATCATGTTGCTCTTGCTTCTGCATTCCCTCTACCTGATTTCACTTTCGATCCCGAGGGGGCAGACATATCATATCCTATCAGCTATTCTCTAGAGCATATGCTTGACCATTCCATTTTCTCTGATCGATCTATCTTTATGCTTGACATGTTAGTTCTCATCTCTAGTTTTGATACTATCCATCTCTTTCCTAAGTGTCCAGTACTGTCGCTACCACGCTGACCATGTAGGATTTTCTATCTCTCTGCACTTCATTCTGTGGAGTCAGATCTCTATCTATTTCCTTCTTGGCTGATCTATTCTTTAACGTAATGTGTTCCTAGATCGATCACACATTAGTCAAAGAGGGGCAAATGTAATCATCTAAAAATGGTCATCTAGACTATTAGCCCCTTTTGCTAAAATCATCAATTGCTTATTCTTGATCAAATCCTAGTTTTTGTCATTTATTCAATTATATTCTATGGATTAACCATTTTATACTAAGTCTTTATTTATTAAAAGGAATTTCCTCCCCTTTTATTAAATTAAAAAGTCCCCACTTTTCCTCTTATCCTAAGTTGCACAAATAAAGCATGATTCCTATTTTATAAAAAGGGAAAAAACACTTTTTATCTCATATGGACACAAAAGTCAACTCTTATTTCCCCATTTGAGGATATTTGTGTACATGGATTGCTCCTATTTGATGCTCCACTATTGATTAAAATTCTTTGCCTCTTAATCTCCATGGTCCATTCTTTCTCATTTCTTATAAAAGGAGAGCTCTCTTCTTCATTCTAGATCCCCAACTTTTTATGCTAACTTTATGCTACAAGATTTCTTAGAGACTTTAGAGCTTTTGAAGACTTTGGAGCCTTTTGGAGATATTTCCACATTTAGCTTTCATTCTTGCATTCTTATCTTATCTTAGCTTCATGTTTATGCTTTCTTAGATTAGTTTCCTTCCAAGCTCTAGCTTAGATCTCACATAGTCTAAATAGTAAGGATTTGTAATACTTCTATCTTTCATTGTTATAGCTTAGCTTGCATTTCCATTTCTAGGATAGTTGCATTGCATTTGCATTTCCATTTGATTCTTGGGGATATTGGCATTCTCACCCTTGTCTTCATTTGAATCTCCAATTGCATGGTTTACTAGCAAGGTTATTGGCTTAATAGCTCTAGTTGAGAGAATTCTTAAAACCCTTGCACTCCATGCCTAGGGAGCTCTAAATCATTTTCTCAAGGTTTCCAATCCATGGATTCTCTTGGAAGCAATTATTTAGAGAAGTGCACATCTTAGTGTGTACAGGTTCCACCATTATTTGTCTTCAAAAGGATCTGAAAAAGGGACCATGGCTCTCATTAGGGCCTCATGGTTCTAGTGTATCATCTTCTCAAGACAAAAAATGTGGAAAAACCCTTTTTGAAGGGTTACACCAGGGATGATGAAGAAATAAAGGGCGATGAGGAATATAATATACATATGTTGAGAAAACAAAGCATGATGACGAGAAGCCCTCTAGGGTCTCTTCCCCGAAGAAGGATAAGTTTAAAGGATCACCCTCTAATAAAAATTTGAAGAGGGATTCTGTGGAAGAGTCTTACACTGAAAAGGGCACAGAGGATGAGGATTATCAATAGGAAAAGGGGAAAAAGGGGAACAAGAGGAAAATAGGTGAGTCTAGTGGCAATAAGAAAAAGGAAAAAAGGGTGAAAATGTAACACCCAATCTATACTAAAAGATAAAAGATGAAACTAAGGAAGAAACAACCATAAATAAATCACATAAAACCATAGCAATAATTTTTTTTTAAAAAGAACAATCTGATTACATATAATCAATACAACCGCTTCTAAGAGCTTTATAGTTTACAATCAATTTTCATCAGACTAATAATAATACTCTTTATTCAAAGATTAAGTCTCAAACAAAATTTTCTTTCTTTCCAAAAACCATTACATTCTACGAATAGATCTGATAACTAATAACCAGGAAATGATCTGTTTCCCATAAAACTTAACAGCTGCTATCCATTGTCCCATATTCATTGATTTATCCATCTAAAAACTTGAATACCAAAATGAACACAAATGCAAATAGCAAACAAGGCTCAGTCACAATGATAAAGAAAATGAATCATCTCCAAATATCTGCAATCATAAAAGTCAGTACAAAATCACATTTAAGCAGATTTAGATATAGATGTAATTGAAAACTAAATAACATAATTTCATTTTACACCAAAATCATCAACCACTGAATTTCTTTCTAATCAGAAATAAACTCGCAAACAAAATGACAAGCAATGATCCAATAGTTCATGGGTGTCCACATAAGGACCTACGCTATGTATCTGTACGGAACCTCATAGTAATCCATTATGTCCGATGAAACCATAATGTTTTATCTTTCTTAATTGAAAACCCATAACCCTTGAATTTATAATTATCACTTAATTAAACAACTGACAGAAATTCTTTCCCATAAGGATATAGACTAGTGTCAGTCACAACTGACAGAAATTCTATCATCACCAGGTACTAGACTAGTGTCAGCCCCCAATCTACAGATCATTCTTGCATTATCTCAAAAACACTTGATCTAGCAATCAATGAAAGCAGTGAAATGAACTACATAACACAATTTCACCAACATTATGTTTCTAATCCATCAATTTACAAAATTGAAACAGCAAATAGAAATCCATCATAAAACCATATTACCATATTCCTTAACATACATTCATAAACATGATGTTTCACGTAAGATGAAAAGATCACAACTCTTTCTCCATCACAAATCCAATCAAAATAATCTCCATATTAACTTATCATTAAAATTGTAACCGTACAATAAAATATCCATATCAAATCCATATTTCAATTGAATAGAAAAGAACTAACATAATCATACAACAACTGAATCAACACAATACCCATCACTTTTAACAATCATACTAGTTTACCATAACCGAAATATTAAACTATATGGCCATACACCCTACTCTATTAATTACAAGTTTATACCATTTATATACATGTTGGCGTATGTACATGTATACACCACGGCTTGTGTATACATATACATATCCCAGCAGGTATATGTATATTTGAATACATAATTATATAAGCTTGTAATTAATAGTTCAGATTGATAGTCATAGCATCTATTATATACATGTTGGCGTATGTACATGTATACACCACGGCTTGTGTATACTTATACATATCCCAGCAAGTATATATATATGTTCGAGTAATCATATAAACTTGTAATTAATAGTTTGGAATGACAATTATGCCATCTATTATATATCTAATTGCATAAACTGTAATTAATAGTTTAAATCCATGAAGATGCAGTAAAAAAACCACACTAATCTTAACAGTTCTGACACAGAAAACAACTACCTTATTATACTACTAATCTGCCGAATACATAAAATAATGACAGAAATATAACTGACTTCTATCTCTTAATCAAATTACCAAAGTGTTTCTTTCTTACTCTCTGAACAAGATAGTAATTGATTTTCCCCATATATCCCTTACATTTCCTAATGTTGTATCAACTGTCATACACACTAGTGACAATACTGAAGTTTATAAAACTCGCAATCAAGTTTCACAAAACCAAGACATCCACATTCCTCTATTGACTGATATATATAAACAGTTACAAACATCCTTTTAACCAAACAACGACACAAGAAAACTTAAGGAGTTCGCCCAAAAGAAAAAAAAACTTAATCCAAACTTAAGTTGCAAGTATTAACAAAATATACGATAGGTATCTAAAACCCTAAGAAATACCACTAATTCCCTTTTCACAATTAAACTTAAAAGACAATATCGACATCAACTTTGGTTTATAACAATGATAGAGAAACCCGATATCATCTTAAATCCAAGTCTATACAAACTGTATTCATTATGATGCTACAGTACCCTAACAACAGGCACAATGCGTGAAAATCTAAAGGAGTTTTAACAAGAACACTCATGCTAGTTTCATTCTCCATTATTATGCCGATACCTAAACCCGACTAACTCCCTTAACACTTATCCAAATCAAGAAGACATCGACACCAAACACACAAAGATAAATCTAGACAACATTTACATAGCTATATTCCAAAGATCAACACAGACTTAACTAAACATTACCAACTTCATACTCTGAACAGAGATATCCCTTATTACACTATGCCTGAAACAGCATATCAAAAACAAGTGTTATATACCACCTTAAAACCAAACACTTACTAAACAGTCACTTAGTTACCAAGCTTCTCCACTATTCACAACATATAAAACTAGATTTCTTTCTATTCTATCCAAGAAAGAAAAGATTGATTCATATAACCAAACTCACAAAATAAACAAACACAAAGCCTCACACACATCAACTAGCAAACAGTGTCAACTAACATTCCCTTAATTTTCATTTGTAGAACAAGAAATGGAAATAGAGAATAAGGTAGGAAATGCCCCTTCCTGGTATTCGTATGAGGAAGATATCCAAAACCAAAATGCCGAAGCTAACTCCTGCTAGGTGAGCTTCCCAGAATGCCAAAATGCTGTGCAAGAGAGCCCAAAATGTAGAGATAACAGTAACCAACACCCAACTTCCTAAATGACCATGAGCAAAAGGGTTTATCTTTGCCGTGAATACCCCTTTCATTCCATGCCACTTATCATGAAGAATACAACAGTAACACGGGTCCATAACCAACAGTTCACCCAAAATGCCGCAGCTTAACATGGTAAAAGAATGGAATCATAAACAATTGCAATTCCTTAACCAAACCAAATGGCAGATTCCAAACTCAACAATGAATTTCCATCGATAAGCTCATTAAATGCAAGCTTATCTCTTGCAGTGAAGATAACTCAATACTTGCCAAATGTCCAACATAGTACCTTTCCACAACCCGAGAAATAGCTTAAACCCCACTAACATTTCAAAGCAATGCAAGTGCATTAAAACCCTGTCGTAACTCATGTTTCGAGCCAGAATATAATAAAAGACTTAGGAATAGGTTAATTCATTTCTTTGTTAATAACATAAGTCAATTACTAACTTAAACATCTAGAATAATAGTGCATTCCAATGCCAATTAACTAACACTAAAACACACTAACCTCCTACTAACATACACTATAGGATATATTAACTTAGTTAATTCACATAGTTTTAGAAATGAAATACCACATTATCACTAAAACATACACTCATAGTTATATGTATAAAAATACATATATTTCAAATTCATTAATTTTGAATTCAGAATCTGATTAACGTTAAATAACAATAGAACTCTAAATACTATCTATACACATCAAGATACAGTTAACAATAATAATGTAACCATTTCTAATTACATCTAACATATTACTAAGGATTCCAAAACAATGAATCAATAATCAGACAATTAACTAACTGTATAGTTTGTCCTTATTACATAATCAAACCAATGTTCAAAATTCAGACTAAGCCAATTCTGTCATCGAAATAGGAGCCATAAAGCAACAGAAGTAGACATAATTCCCTAAATGTCTAGCAGAATAATAGAGATAACATGTTTAATCTAATTAACAAAGTTCAAAAGAACGTAGTCAGACTCCGAACTCAAAGGAATGTAACATAACATAACATAGAAAATAAAGTTCTGGAACAGTTAGGGGCATGACAGCCTTCCTCACCAGTCTAGGCCTAATCCTAAAAGCCTAAAAAAAATGAGGATGTGCAGCCCTCATAGCTGCTGCATCTTCCCAAGTTGCAGAAGCTACATCATTAAGATCCCATAACACCTTTACCTGCTCCACCTTGCATCCTCTGTGATTTAGCTCTCTTTGCTGGATGATCTGCAATAGTTCCAGCATCGGTTGGCCATCTACCACCTAAAAAATTTTCCAATTTAGCACGTGTGTAAGATCAGGTATATATTTCCTTAAGATGAAAATGTGAAATACATCATGAATTTGGGAAAGACTAGGTGGCAAAGCAAGTCTGTAGGCAACTGGACCCACTCGTTCTAGGATCTCAAATGGGCCCACAAACCTTGGAGACAATTTTGACCCTTTACCATACTTAATAGGACTTTTATGGCGTCTAACCCGAAGAAATACCTTATTCCCAACTTCAAATTGATGTTCAATCCTACGCAGGTCTGCATACTTTTTCTACCTATCCTGAGCTGTAGACAGGTGTTCTCTGATGCGCTTAACCTGCTGTTCTAAATCCTGAAGCATCTCGGGACCCAAAAGAATTATGTCTTCAAGATTGTCCCAGCTTAAAGGTGTTCTACAAGGTCTTCCATACAAAGCCTGGAAAGGAGCCATACCTATAGAAATATGGTAACCATTTCTGTAAACAAAATCAACCAAATGCAAGTACTCTTCCCATCTATTTTGCCTGTCCATAATGTACATCCTAAGCATGTCTTCCAAAAGCTGATTGACATGCTCAGTTTGTCCATCAGTTTTGGGATGATATGCTGAACTAAAGTTCAGCTGAGTACCTAATTCACACTGTAAAGACCTCCATAGAGATGAAGTAAAAATTGAATCCCTATCAGATATCATCTTCTTAGGAATCCCATGCAGCTTAACAACCTGTTCCATATAAATCCATGCCACAGATGCAGCATTATAAGTGGATCTTATAGGAATAAAATGGGCAACTTTGGTTAACCGGTCAACAACAACCATAATGGCATCATGTCACCTAGCTGAAAATGTAACCCCACTATGAACTCTATGGATATGGTATCCCATTTCCATTCAGGCACGCTGTGAGATTGAAGTAAACCAACTGGATGTTGATGCTCAGCTTTAACTCTCTGACACTCCAAGCATCTAGCCACAAAATCAGCAATATCCCTCTTCATTCCCGGCCAGTAGTGATGCTGCCTAAGATCGGCATGCATCTTCTTTACACTAGGATGTGCTGAATAAGGTGCCTTATGTGCTTCAGTCATAACTAGGTTCCAAAAATCCCCGACTTCTGGCACATATATGCTGCCTCGGTAAGTCATTAATCCTTCAGTGTTGATAGAGTAACCCTCAAATCTACCTTCTAAAACACTGTCACTATCAATCACTACTTTGACATCTAAATACTAGGGATCAGTAGCCAAATTCATAAGTATTCTCTCTTTCAAATCAATTGTGAGGGTCAAAGAAGAGAGTTCATGACACCTTCTGCTAAGAGCATCCACTACTTTGTTCTCTTTACCCTAAATATACTTCATTTCAAAGTTATACTCACACAAAAACTCCATCCATCTGCACTGATGTGCATTAAGATTGGGTTGCGTGAACAAATATTGTAGACTTTTGTGATTAGTATGAAGCTCAAAATGTTGACCAAGAAGAAAATGCCACCATTTGGTCAAAGCATGGATCACTGCTGCGAGTTCCAAATCATGAGTAGGATAATTAATTTCATGATCCTTTAGTTTCCTAGATTCATAAGGAATGACCCTACCGTCCTGCATCAAAATAGCCCCTAAACCATCCAATGAGGCATCGGTGCACACAACAAATTCCTTAGAAGGATCAGGTACTGCTAAAATTGGTGCACTAGTTAAACATTCCTTTAGATGTTGGAATGCTTCTTCACATTTATCTGACCAGATGAATTTCTTAGCCTTTCTCTAGAGAGAAGTAATGGAATGGGCTATCTTGGAAAAATTAGCCACAAATCTTCTGTAGTAGCTAGCCAGACCCATAAAACTTCATACTTCAGATACATTGGTTGGTGTTGGCCATTCTACAATTGCCCTGATCTTAGCAGAATCAATAGCTATTCCATCTCCTGTAATAATGTGACCCAAATAACCTATTTCAGTTTTGAAAAATTCACATTTTTTAGGATTGGCATATAGCTTGTTCTTGCGGAGACATTCAAAGACTTGCCTCAAATGCTGCTCATGCTCCTCCAAGGAGTTAGAATATACCAAAATGTCATCAAGGAACACTACCACAAACTTGTCTAAGAAAGTCCTGAATACTCCCTGCATCAAACTCATGAATACTGATGGTGCATTAGTCAACCCAAATCGCACTACCATGACTTCATAATGCCCATACCTTGTGCGAAAAGCTATTTTATGAATGTCAGCTTCTTGATTCCTTAACTGATGGTATCCAGATTTGAGATCAATCTTGGAAAACACCTTGGCACCCTTCACTTGATCAAACAAATCATCGATGCAAGGCAAAAGGGATCTATTTTTTATGGTAGCTTTTTTCAGTTGTCTATAGTCGATACAAAGCCTCAAAGATCCATCCTTCTTCTTGATGAAGATAACAGGTGCTCCCAAAGGTGAAACACTAGGTCTGATAAGTCCCTTCTCAAGGAGTTCTTCAAGTTGAACCTTGAGTTCCACTAATTCTTGAGCGGTCATATGGTAAGGAGTTTTGGAAATTAGTTCAGTTCCCGGTAAGAGATCAATCCTAAAATCAATTTCCCTTTTAGGTGGATTCTGAGACTCTCTGTAATAAATACATCTGAGAATTCCTTCAAAATTGGATGATCTAAGCTGGTGTTCCAAGCAACTGGTTCGTCAAAATCATTGATAGAAATAGAAAACAATTTGCATCGCTTTTGAAAACATCTCTGAAGTTGCTTAGTAGAAATAGTTCTGACTGACATAGGCCTCTTAACACCTGTAATAAACTTGATAGTTCCAATATCATCGATACACCTAACAGTCTTCTCTCTACAATCGATGACAGCTTGATGTTGCTCTAATGAATCCATTCCCAAAATAATGTCATAAGAACTTAAAGGAATAACCCTAAGGTTAACTGTAGTAGTAAAAGCCTTAAATTGAACCTGACAATTTTCAGCTATAAAGCCCAATGCGACCTTTGTCCCTGATGCTAACTTGACTTGCCATGCCAATTTGACTTTACTCATAGGAATTCCACATTGCTTAACCAAATTGGAAGAAATAAAAGAGCCAGTGGCACCAGAGTCAAATAAAATAGAGATCTTCTTACCTTGGTAATTACCTCTAGCTTCAATTATAGTGTTTTGATGATCTGCTTATTTCTGATCCACAGTAGCAAAGATGTGATGATTCCTTCCAGAATCACCAACAATAGCCTCAGAACCTGTGGCTTTAGACCTGACCTGATATTGCCTCGAAGGGGAGAATTCCACTGCAAATGCCCCAATTGCCCACATTGCCAACACTCTGCTCCTCTATTGGTACTTTTATCCTGTGATGAGTTCACTGAAGGTGATGCATAACTCTGTTGTACACTCTGAGTTGGTTTAAAGGACTTAGGTTGCTTAGGAAGCTTGAAACTCTTGTTTGATTTGGAAAATTTTTTAAACTTCCTCTTCTAAAATTTACCACTTGATCCACTGGAAAATGCCTTGATATTATCTTGATAAAGTTTCTGATTCTTCCCACTGCTTTGAGCTGGTGGATTCACAGATCCCTTGGCTGAAAATCTTGATTTCAATTCAGTGAGCTTGGCTTGATCAACAACTTCTTTCACTATCTTAGGTTTGAAAGTTCTCACTTCCTCTCCAATTTTAGGGTTCAAACCCCAAATGAAGTGTTGTACCAAAGGCTTATCATTCTCTAACCAACTAGAATATTTCTTCAGTTGGAAAAACTTCCTCTCGTACATTTCCACTGTTGAGTTGCCTTGAGAAATGCTGAAGAATTCTTCGGATCTAGTTTGTTGCCAATAATCCGACATGAATCTCTCACGGAATCTTTCTATGAAAAGCTCCCATGTAACTTGAGAGATGAGAATTCCAAGTTGTTCTAGTTCCATATTCCACCAAATGGAAGCAAAGGATCTCAGCTGCATTACGGTCCAACGAACCTTCACATTACCATGATAATCATGGAGAATAAAACACCTTTCGATGTTCAAGAGCCATGCTTCAGCTTCAGCACCACCCTCTATTCCATTGAAATATGGTCCTTTGAGCTTTGAAAGGTCTTTTAACTAAGTCCTAATAAAAGGGTCTTCTGCTACTGGAACTCATATAATATGAGCATTTGCTACACCATCTGGAAGATTGTTCCTAGCTTCAATGTTATCCAACCCATCAAGAATCCGTTGGAGAACTTCAACCTGAGGTACCTCTCGATCTTCCTGATCCATTCCTATTAAAGGATCAACTTGCTCGTCACCAAGTATTCCTTGGAAACCTCATCCTCTACCTCAGCCACGACCACGACCGTGTCGTCCACCCCTACCTCTGCCTCGGCCATGACCATGACCATTTCTAAGAGCTTTATAGTTTACAATCAATTTTCATCAGAGTAATAATAATACTCTTTATTCAAAGATTAAGTCTCAAACAAATTTTTCTTTCTTTCCAAAAACCATTACATTCTACGAATAGATCTGATATCTAATAACCATGAAATGATCTATTTCCCATAAAACTAAATAGCTGCTATCCACTGTCCCATATTCATTCATTTATCCATCTAAAAACCTGAATACCAAAATGAACACAAACACAAATAGCAAACAGGGCTCAGTCACAATGATAAAGAAAATGAATCATCTCCAAATATTTGCAATCATAAAAGTCAGTACAAAATCACATTTAAGCAGATTTAGATATAGATGTAATTGAAAACTAAATAACATAATTTCATTTTACACCAAAATCATCAAGCACTAAATTTCTTTCTAATCAGAAATAAACTCACAAAGAAAATGACAAGCAATGATCCAATAGTTCATGGGTGTCCACATAAGGACCTATGCTATGTATCCGTAAGGAACCTCGTAGTAATCCATTATGTCTGATGAAACCATAATGTTTTATCTTTTGTAATTGAAAACCCATAACCCTTGAATTTATAATTATCACTTAATTAAACAACTGACAGAAATTCTTTCCCATAAGGATATAGACTAGTGTCAGTCACAACTGACAGAAATTCTATCATCACTAGGTACTAGACTAGTGTTAGCCCCCAATTTACGGATCATTCTTGCATTATCTCAAAAACACTTGATCTAGCAATCAATGAAAGCATTGAAATGAACTACATAACACAATTTCACTAACATTTTGTTTCTAATGCATCAATTTACAAAATTGAAACAACAAATAGAAATCCATCATAAAACCATATTGCCATATTCCTTAACATACATTCATAAACATGATGTTTCACGTAAGATGAAAAGATCACAACTCTTTCTCCATCACAAATCCAATCAAAATAATCTCCATATTAACTTATCATTAAAACTGTAACTGTAAAATAAAATATCCATATCAAATCCATATTTCAATTGAATAGAAAAGAACTAACATAATCATACAACAATTGAATCAACACAACACCCATCACTTTTAACAATCATACTAGTTTACCATAACCGAAATATTAAACTATATGCCCATACACCCTGCTCTATTAATTACAAGTTTATACAATTTATATACATGTTGGCGTATGTACATGTATACACCATGGCTTGTGTATACATATACATATCCTAGCAGGTATATGTATATTTGAATACATAATTATATAAGCTTGTAATTAATAGTTCAGATTAACAGTCATAGCATCTATTATATACATGTTGGCGTATGTACATGTATACACCATGCCTTATGTATACTTATAAATATCCCAGCAGGTATATATATATGTTCGAGTAATCATATAAACTTGTAATTAATAGTTTGGAATGACAATTATACCATCTATTATATATCTAATTGCATAAACTATAATTAATAGTTTAAATCCATGAATATGCAATAAAAAAACCACACTAATCTTCACAGTTCTGACACAGAAAACAACTACCTTATTATACTACTAATCTGCCGAATACATAAAATAATGACAAAAATATAACCGGCTTCTATCTCTTAATCAAATTACAAAAGTGTCTCTTTCTTACTATCTGAACAAGATAGTAATTGATTTTCCCCGTATGTCCCTTACATTTCCTAATGTTGTATCAACTATCATACACATTGGTGACAATACTGAAGTTTATAAAACTCGCAATCAAGTTTCACAAAACCAAGACATCCACATTCTCTATTGACTGATATATATAAACAGTGACAAACATCCTTTTAACCAAACAACGACACCAGAAAACTTAAGGAGTTTGCCAAAAAGAAAAAAAACTTAATCCAAACTTAAGTTGCAAGTATTAACAAAATATACGATAGGTATCTAAAACCCTAAGAAATACCACTAATTCCCTTTTCACAATTAAACTTAAAAGACAATATCGACATCAACTTCGGTTTATAACAATGACAGAGAAACCCGATATCATCTTAAATCCAAGTCTATACAAACTATATTCATTATGATGCTATAGTACCCTAACAATAGGCACAGTGCATGAAAATCTAAAGGAGTTTTAACAAGAACACTCATGCTGGTTTCATTCTCCATTATTATGCCGATACCTAAACCCAACTAACTCCCTTAACACTTATCCAAAGGAAGAAGACATCGACACCAAACACACAAAGATAAATCCATACAACATTTACATAGCTATATTCCAAAGATCAACACAGACTTAACTAAACATTAACAACTTCATACTCTGAATAGAGATATCCCTTATTAGACTATGCTCGAAATAGCATATCAAAAACAAGTGTTATATACCACCTTAAAACCAAACACTTACTAAACAATCACTTAGTTACCAAGCTTCTCCACTATTCACAACATATAAAACTAGATTTCTTTCTATTCTAACCAAGAAAGAAAAGATTGATTCATATAATCGAACTCACAAAATAAACAAACACAAAGCCTCACACACATCAACTAGCAAACAATGTTAACCAACATTCCCTTAATTTTCATTTGTAGAACAAGAAATGGAAATAGAGAATAAGGTAGGAAATGCCCCTGCCTGGTATTCATATGAGGAAGATATCCAAAACCAAAATGCCGAAGCTAACTCCTGCTAGGTGAGCTTCCCAGAATGCCAAAATGTCATGCAAGAGAGCCCAAAATGCAGAGATAACAGTAACAAACACCCAACTTCCTAAATGACCATGAACAGAAGGGTTTATCTTTGCCATGAATACCCCTTTCATTCCATGCCACTTATCATGAAGAATACAATAGTAACATGGGTCCATAACCAACAATTCACCCAAAATGCCGTAGCTTAACATGGTAAAAGAATGGAGTCATAAACAACTGCAATTCCTTAACCAGAGAAAATGGCAGATTCTAAACTCAACAATGAATTGCCATCGATAAGATCATTAAATGCAAGCTTATCTCTTGCAGTGAAGACAACTCAATACTTGCCAAATGTCCAACATAGTACCTTTCCACAACCCGAGAAACAACTTAAACCCCACTAACATTTCAAAGCAATGCAAGTGCATTAAAACCCTGCCGTAAGTCATGTTTCGAGCTAGAATATAATAAAAGAATTAGGAATAGGTTAATTCATTTCTTTGTTAATAACATAAGTCAATTACTAACTTAAACATCTAGAATAACAATGCATTCCAATGCCAATTAACTAACACTAAAACACACTAACCTCCTACTAACATACACCATAGGATATACTAACTTAGTTAATTCACATAGTTTTCGTAAATGAAATACCACATTATCACTAAAACATACACTCATAGTTATATGTATAAAAATACATATATTTCAAATTCATTAATTTTGAATTCAGAATCTGATTAACGTTAAATAACAATAGAACTCTAAATACTGTCTATACACATCAAGATACAGTTAACAATAATAATGTAACCATTTCTAATTATGTCTAACATATTACTAAGGATTCCAAAACAATGAATCAATAATCAAACAATTAACTAACCATATAGTTTGTCCTTATTACATAATCAAACCAATGTTCAAAATTTAGACTAAGCCAATTCTGTCATCAGAATAGGACCCATAAAGCGACAGAAGTAGACATAATTCCCTAAATGTCTAGTAGAATAATAGAGATAACATGTTTAATCTAATTAACAAAGTTCAAAAGAACGTAGTCAGACTACGAACTCAAAGGAATCTAACATAACATAACGTAGAAAATAAAGTTCCGGAACAGTCAGGGGCATGACACCCTTCCCCACCAGTCTAGGCTTACTGCTGAAAGCCTGAAAAAAAATCAGGATGTGCAGCCCTCATAGCTCCTGCATCTTCCCAAGTTGCAGAAGCTACATCATCAAGATCCCATAACAGCTTTACCTGTTCCACCTTGCATCCTCTGAGATTTAGCTCTCTTTTCTCGATGATCTACACTGGTTCTAGCATCAGTTGACCATCTACCACTTGCAAATTTTTCCAATTTAGCATGTGTGTAATATCAGGTATATATTTCCTTAAGACAAAAATGTGAAATACATCATGAATTCATGAAAGACTGGGTGGCAAAGCAAGTTTGTAGGCAATTGGACCCACTCGTTCTTGGATCTCAAATGGTCCCACAAACCTTGGAGACAATTTTGACCCTTTACCATACTTAATAGGACTTTTCTGGGGTCTAACCCGAAAAAATACCTTATTCCTAACTTCAAATTAACATTCAATCCTATGCAGGTCTGCATACTTTTTCTACCTGTCATGAGCTGTAGACAGGTTTTCTCTAATCCGCTTAACCTACTGTTCTAAATCCTGAAGCATCTCGGGACCCAAAAGAATTCTATCTTCAAGATTGTCCCAGCTTAAAGGTGTTCTATAAGGTCTTCCATACACAGCTTGGAAAGGAGCCATACCTATAGAACTATGGTAACCATTGTTGTAAACAAATTCAACCAAATGCAAGTACTCTTCCCATCTATTTTGCCTATCCATCACGTACATCCTAAGCATGTCTTCCAAAATTTGATTGACACGCTGAGTTTGTCCATCAGTTTTGGGATGATATGCTGAACTAAAGTTCAGTTGAGTACCTAATTCATGCTGCAAAGACCTCCATAGAGATGAAGTAAAAATTGAATCCCTATTAGATATGATCTTCTTAGGAATCCCATGCAGCTTAACAACCTGTTCCATATAAATCCATGCCACAGATGCAGCATTATAAGTGGATCTTATAGGAATAAAATGGGCAACTTTGGTTAACCGGTCAACAAAAACCATAATGGCATCATGTCACCTAGCTGAAAATGGTAACTCCACTATGAAATCTATGGCTATGCTATCCCATTTCCATTCAGCCACATTGTGAGATTGAAGTAAACCAGCTGGATGTTGATGCTCAGCTTTAACTCTCTGACAATCCAAGCATCTAGCCACAAAATCAGCATTATCCCTCTTCATTCTCAGCCAGTAGTGATGTTGCCTAAGATCAGCATGCATCTTCTTCACACCAGGATGTGCTGAATAAGGTGCCTTATGTGCTTCAGTCATAACTAGGTTCCCAATATCCCCAACTTCTGGCACATATATGCTACCTCGGTAAGTCATTAATCCTTCAGTGTTGATAGAGTAACCCTCAAATCTGCCTTCTCAAACACTGCCACTATCAATCATTGCTTTGACATCTAAATACCAGGGATCAGTAGCCAAATTCAGAAGTATTCTCTCTTTCAAATCAATTATGAGGGTCAAAGAAGAGAGTTCATGATGCCTTCTACTAAGAGCATCCACTACTTTGTTCTCTTTACCCTAAATATACTTCATTTTGAAGTCATACTCACACAAAAACTCCATCCATCTGCGTTGACATGCATTAAGATTGGGTTGCCTGAACAAATATTGTAGACTTCTGTGATCGGTATGAAGCTCAAAATGTTGACCAAGAAGAAAATGCTGCCATTTGGTCAAAGCATGGATCACTGCTGCGAGTTCCAAATCATGAGTAGGATAATTAATTTCATGATCCTTTAGTTTCCTAGATTCATAAGCAATGACCCTACCATCCTGCATCAAAACAGCCCCTAAACCATCCAATGAGGCATCGGTGCACACAACAAATTCCTTAAAAGGATCAGGTACTGCTAAAATTGGTGCACTAGTCAAACGTTCCTTTAGATGTTGGAATGCTTCTTCACATTTATCTGACCAGATGAATTTCTTAGCCTTTCTCTAGAGAGAAGTAATGGAATGGGCTATCTTGGAAAAATTAGCCACAAATCTTCTGTAGTAGCTAGCCAGACCCATAAAACTTCATACTTCAGATACATTGGTTAAAGTTGGCCATTCTACAATTGCCCTGATCTTAGTAGAATCAACAGCTATTCCATCTCCTGTAATAATGTGACCCAAATAACTTATTTCAGTTTTGAAAAATTAACATTTTTTAGGATTGGCATATAGCTTGTTCCTGCGGAGACATTCAAAGACTTGCCTCAAATGTTTCTCATGCTCCTCCAAGGAGTTAGGATATACGAAAATGTCATCAAGGAACACTACCACAAACTTTCCTGAGAAAGTCTTGAATACTCCCTGCATCAAACTCATGAATACTGATGGTGCATTAGTCAACCCAAATGGCACTACCATGAATTCATAATGCCCATAGCTTGTGTAAAAAGTTGTTTTATGAATGTTAGCTTCTTGAATCCTTAACTGATGGTATCCAAATTTGAGATCAATCTTGGAAAACACCTTGGAACCCTTCACTTGATCAAACAAATCATCGATGCGAGGCAAAGGGGATCTATTTTTTATGGTAGCTTTTTTCAGTTGTCTATAGTCGATACAAAGCCTCAAAGATCCATCCTTTTTCTTGACGAAGATAACAGGTGCTCCCCAAGGTGAAACACTAGGTCTGATAAGTCCCTTCTCAAGGAGTTCTTCAAGTTGAACCTTGAGTTCCACTAATTCTTGAGCGGACATACGGTAAGAAGTTTTGGAAATCAGTTTGGTTCCCGGGAAGAGATCAATCCTAAAATCAATTTCTCTTTTAGGTGGGATTCCAGTACTCTCCGTAATAAATACATCAGAGAATTTCTTCAAAATTGGATGATCTAAGCTAGTGTTCCAAGCAACTGGTTCATCAAAATCATTGATAGAAATAGCAAACAATTTCCATCCCTTTTGAAAACATCTCTGAAGTTGCTTAGCAGAAATAGTTCTGACTGACATAGGCCTCTTAACACCTGTAATAAACTTGATAGTTCCAATATCATCGATACACCTAACAGTCTTCTCTCTACAATCGATGACAGCTTGATGTTACTCTAACCAATCCATTCCCAGAATAATGTCATAATAACCTAAAGTAATAACCCTAAGGTTAATTGTAGTAGTAAAAGCCTTAAATTAAACCTTACAATTTTCAGCTATAAAGCCCGATTCGACCTTTGTCCCTGATGCTAACTCGACTTGCCATGTTAATTCATCTTTACTCACAAGAATTCCACATTGCTTAACCAAATTGGAAGAAATAAAAGAGCCAGTGGCACCAGAGTCAAATAAAATAGAGATCTTCTTAACTTGGTAATTACCTCTAGCTTCAATCACAGTGTTCTGATGATCTGCTTGTTTCTGATCCATAGTAGCAAAGATGCGATGATTCCTTCCAGAATCACCAATAGTAGCCTCAGAACCTATGGCTTTAGACCTGACCTAACTATTGCCTCGAAGGGGACAATTCCACTGCAAATGCCCTAATTGCCCACATTGCCAACACTCTGCTCCTCTCTTGGTACTTTTATCTTGTGATGAGTTCACTGAAGGTGATGCATAACTCTGTTGTACACTCTGAGTTGGTTTAAAGGACTTAGGTTGCTCAGGAACCTTGAAACTCTTGTTTGATTTGGAAAATTTTTCAAACTTCCTCTTCTAAAATTTACCACTCGATCCACTAGAAAATGCCTTGATATTATCTTGATAAAGTTTCTGATTCTTCCCATTGCTTTGAGCTGGTGGTTTCATAGATCCCTTGGCTGAAAATCCTAACTTCAATTCAGTGAGCTTGGCTTGATCAATAGCTTCTTTCACTATCTTAGGTTTGAAAGTTCTCACTTCCTCTCCAATTTTAGGGTTCAAACCCCTAATGAAGTGTTGTACCAAAGGCTTATCATTCTCTAACCAACCAGAATATTTTTTCAGTTGGAAAAACCTCCTCTCGTACATTTCCATTGTTGAGTTGCCTTGAGAAATGCTGAAGAATTCTTCGGATCTAGTTTGTTGCCAATAATCTGGCATGAATCTCTCATGGAATCTTTCTATGAAAAGCTCCCATGTAACCTGAGAGATGAGAATTCCAAGTTGTTCTAGTTCCATATTCCACCAAATGGAAGCAAAGGATCTCAGCTGCATTACGGTCCAATGAACCTTCACATTACCATGATAATCATGGAGAATAAAACACCTTTCGATGTTCAAGAGCCATGCTTCAGCTTCAGCACCACCCTCTGTTCCATTGAAATATGGTCCTTTGAGCTTTGAAAGGTCTTTTAACTGAGTCCTGATAGCAAGGTCTTCTGCTACTGGAACTTGTATAATATGAGCATTTGCTACACCATCTGGAACATTGTTCCTAGCTTCAATGTTATCCAACCTATCAAGAATCCATTGGAGAACTTCAACCTGAGGTACCTCTCGATCTTCCTAATCCATTCCTATTAAAGGATCAACTTGCTCGTCACCAATTTTTCCTTGGCAACCTCATCATCTACCTCAGCCATGACCACGACTACATCATCCACCCCTACCTCTACCTAAATTGGTATCAACTGGGTCACCATGCCTTTGTGCTCCTCGTGTGACAGGATGCATGCTTGAAACCCTATAGAAAAGTTCAATTACATTACTAACGGAAGCATAAAGATAAAACCCTTTTAAAAACCCTCAAGCCCTGTGTGTTTAAACTTGGCTCTGATACCAACTGTAACACCCCATCTATAATAAAAGATAAAAGATGAAACTAAGGAAGAAACAACCATAAATAAATCACATAAAACCACAGCAATGATTTTTTTTTAAAAGAACAATCTGGTTACATATAATCAATACAACCACTTCTAAGAGCTTTATAATTTACAATCAATTTTCATCAGACTAATAATAATACTCTTTATTCAAAGATTAAGTCTCAAACAAAATTTTCTTTCTTACCAAAAACCATTACATTCTACCAATAGATCTGATAACTAATAACCATGAAATGATTTGTTTCGCATAAAACTTAACAGCTACTATCCACTGTCCCATATTCATTGATTTATCCATCTAAAAACCTGAATACCAAAATGAACACAAACTCAAACAGAAAATAGGGCTCAGTCACAATGATAAAGAAAATGAATCATCTCCAAATATCTGCAATCATAAAAGTCAGTAAAAAATCACATTTAAGCAGATTTAGATACAGATGTAATTGAAAACTAAATAACATAATTTCATTTTACACCAAAATCATCAAGCACTGAATTTCTTTCTAATCAGAAATAAACTCGCAAACAAAATGACAAGCAATGATCCAATAGTTCATGGGTGTCCACATAAGGACCTACGCTATGTATCCGTAAGGAACCTCGTAGTAATCCATTATGTCTGATGAAACCATAATGTTTTATCTTTGTCAATTGAAAACCCATAACCCTTGAATTTATAATTATCACTTAATTAAACAACTGACAGAAATTATTTCCAATAAGGATATAGACTAGTGTCAGTCAGCACTAACAAAAATTCTATCATCACCAGGTACTAGACTAGTGTCAGCCCCCAATCTATAGATCATTCTTGCATTATCTCAAAAACACTTGATCTAGCAATCAATGAAAGTAGTGAAATGAACTACATAGCACAATTTCACTAACATTCTGTTTCTAATGCATCAATTTACAAAATTAAAATAGCAAATAGAAATCCATCATAAAACCATATTGCCATATTCCTTAACATACATTCATAAACATGATGTTTCACGTAAGATGAAAAGATCATAACTCTTTCTCCATCACAAATCCAATCAAAATAATCTCCATATTAACTTATCATTAAAACTGTAACTGTACAATAAAATATCCATATCAAATCCATATTTCAATTGAATAGAAAAGAACTAACATAATCATACAACAACTGAATCAACACAACACCCATCACTTTTAACAATCATACTAGTTTACCATAACCGAAATATTAAACTATATGGCCATACACCCTACTCTATTAATTACAAGTTTATACCATTTATATACATGTTGGCGTATGTACATGTATACACCACGGCTTGTGTATACATATACATATCCCAGCAGGTATATGTATATTTGAATACATAATTATATAAGCTTGTAATTAATAGTTCAGATTGACAGTCGTAGCATCTATTATATACATGTTGGCGTATGTACATGTATACACCACGGCTTGTGTATACTTATAAATATCCCAGCAGGTATATATATATGTTTGAGTAATCATATAAACTTGCAATTAATAGTTTGGAATGACAATTATACCATCTATTATACATCTAATTGCATAAACTGTAATTAATAGTTTAAATGCATGAATATGCAATAAAAAAACCACAATAATCTTCATAGTTCTGACACAGAAAACAACTACCTTATTATACTACTAATCTGCCAAATACATAAAATAATGATAGAAATATAACCGACTTCTATCTCTTAATCAAATTACCAAAGTGTTTCTTTCTTACTATCTGAACAAGATAGTAATTGATTTTCCCCATATATCCCTTACATTTCCTAATGTTGTATCAACTGTCATAGACACTGGTGACAATACTGAAGTTTATAAAACTCGCAATCAAGTTTCACAAAACCAAGACATCCACATTTCTCTATTGACTAATATATATAAATAGTGACAAACATCCTTTTAACCAAACAACGACACTAGAAAAATTAAGCAGTTCACCCAAAAGGAAAAAAAACTTAATCCAAACTTAAGTTGCAAGTATTAACAAAATATACGACAGGTATCTAAAACCCTAAGAAATACCACTAATTCCCTTTTCACAATTAAACTTAAAAGACAATATCGACATCAACTTTGATTTATAACAATGACAGAGAAACCCGATATCATCTTAAATCCATGTCTATAGAAACTGTATTCATTCTGATGTTACAATACCTTAACAACAGGCACAGTGCCTAAAAATCTAAAGGAGTTTTAACAAGATCACTCATGCTGGTTTCATTCTCCATTATTATGCCGATACCTAAACTCGACTAACTCTTTTAACACTTATCCAAAGCAAGAAGACATCGACACCAAAAACACAAAGATAAATCCATACAAAATTTACATAGCTATATTCCAAAGATCAACATAGACTTAACTAAACATTACCAACTTCATACTATGAACAGAGATATCCCTTACTACACTATGCTCGAAACAGCATATCAAAAACAAGTGTTATATACCACCTTAAAACCAAACACTTACTAAACAGTCGTTTAGTTAGCAAGCTTCTCCACAATTCACAACATATAAAACTAGATTTCTTTCTATTCTATGCAAGAAAGAAAAGATTGATTCATATAACTGAACTCACAAAATAAAGAAACACAAAGCCTCACACACATCAACTAGAAAATAGTGTTAACCAACATTCCCTTAATTTTCATTTGCAGAACAAGAAATGGAAATAGAGAATAAGGTAGGAAATGCCCCTGCCTGATATTCGTATGAGGAAGATATCCAAAACCAAAATGTCAAAGCTCACTCCTGCCAGGTGAGCTTACCAGAATGCCAAAATGTCGTGCAAGAGAGCCCAAAATGCAGAGATAATAGTAACAAACACCCAACTTCCTAGATGACCATGAACAGAAGGGTTTATCTTCACCATGAATACCCCTTTCATTCCATGCCACTTATCATGAAGAATACAACAGTAACACGGGTCCATAACCAACAGTTCACCCAAAATGCCGCAGCTTAACATGGTAAAAGAATGGAGTCATAAACAACTGCAATTCCTTAACCAGAACAAATGGTGGATTCCAAACTCAACAATGAATTGCCATCAATAAGGTCATTAAATGCAAGCTTATCTCTTGCAGTGAACACAACTCAATACTTGCCAAATATCCAACATAGTACCTTTCCACAACCCAAGAAATAGTTTAAATCCCACTAACATTTCAAAGCAATGCAAGTGCATTAAAACCCTGCCGTAAGTCATGTTTCGAGCCAGAATATAATAAAAGACATAGGAATAGGTTAATTCATTTCTTTGTTAATAACATAAGTCAATTACTAACTTAAACATCTAGAATAATAGCACATTCCAATGCAAATTAACTAACACTAAAACACACTAACCTCCTACTAACATACACCATAGGATATACTAACTTAGTTAATTCACATAGTTTTAGTAAATGAAATACCACATTATCACTAAAACATACACTCATAGTTATATGTATAAAAATACATATATTTCAAATTCATTAATTTTGAATTCAGAATCTGATTAACGTTAAATAACAATAGAACTCTAAATACTATCTATACACATCAAGATATAGTTAACAATAATAATATAACCATTTCTAATTACGTCTAACATATTACTAAGGATTCCAAAAAAATTAATCAATAATCAGACAATTAACTAACCGTATAGTTTGTCCTTATTACATAATCAAACCAATGTTCAAAATTCAGACTAAGCCAATTCTGTCATCAGAATAGGACCCATAAAGCACCAGAAGTAGACATAATTCCCTAAATGTCTAGCAGAATAATAGAGATAACATGTTTAATCTAATTAACAAAGTTCAAAAGAACGCAGTCAGACTTCAAACTCAAAGGAATCTAACATAACATAACATAGAAAATAAAGTTCTGGATTAGTCAGGGGCATGACACCCTTCCCCACCAGTCCAGGCTTACTCCTGAAAGCCTAAAAACAAATGAGGATGTGCAATCCTCATAGCTCCTGCATCTTCCCAAGTTGCAGAAGCTACATCATCAAGATCCCATAACACCTTTACCTACTCCACCTTGCGTCCTCTAAGATTTAGGTCTCTTTGCTGGATGATCTACACTGGTTCCAGCATCAGTTGACCATCTACCACCTACAAATTTTTCCAATTCAACACATGTGTAATATCAGGTATATATTTCCTTAAGATGAAAATGTGAAATACATCATGAATTCATGAAAGACTGGGTGGCAAAGCAAGTCTGTAGGCAACTGGACCCACTCGTTCTAGGATCTCAAATGGTCCCACAAACCTTGGAGACAATTTTGACCCTTTACCATACTTAATAGGACTTTTCCGGGGTCTAACCCAAAGAAATACCTTATTCCCAACTTCAAATTGACATTCAATCCTATGCAGGTCTGCATACTTTTTCTGCCTATCCTGAGCTCTAGATAGGTGTTCTCTGATGCGCTTAACCTACTGTTCTAAATCTTGAAGCATCTCAGGACCCAAAAGAATTCTTTCTTCAAGATTTTCCCAGCTTAAAGGTGTTCTACAAGGTCTTCCATACAAAGCCTGGAAAGGAGCCATACCTATGGAACTATGGTAACCATTGTTGTAAACAAATTCAACCAAATGCAAGTACTCTTCAGATATATTTTGCCTGTCCATCACGTACATCCTAAGCATGTCTTCCAAAATCTGATTGACACGCTCAGTTTGTCCATCAGTTTTGGGATGATATGTTGAACTAAAGTTCAGCTGAGTACCTAATTCACGCTGCAAAGACCTCCACAGAGATGAAGTAAAAATTGAATCCCTATCAGATATGATCTTTTTAGGAATCCCATGTAGCTTAACAACCTGTTCCATATAAATCCATGCCACAGATGCAGCATTATAAGTGGATCTTATAGGAATAAAAGGGGCAAATTTGGTTAATCGGTCAATAACAACCATAATGGCATCATGTCGCCTAGCTGAAAATGGTAACCCCACTATGAAATCTATGGATATGGTATCCCATTTCCATTCAGGCACCTTGTGAGATTGAAGTAAACCAGCTGGATGTTGATGCTCAGCTTTAACTCTCTGACACTCCAAGCATCTAGCCACAAAATCAGCAATATCCCTCTTCATTCTCGGCCAGTAGTGATGCTACCTAAGATTGGCATGCATCTTCTTTACACCAGGATGTGCTGAATAAGGTGCCTTATGTGCTTCAGTCATAACTAGGTTTTGAAGATCCCTGACTTCTGGCACATATATGCTACCTCGGTAAGTCATTAATCCTTCAGTGTTGATAGAGTAACCCTCAAATCTGCCTTCTAAAACACTGCCACTATCAATCACTCCTTTGACATCTAAATACCAGGGATCAGTAGCCAAATTCAGAAGTATTCTCTCTTTCAAATCAATTGTGAGGGTCAAAGAAGAGAGTTCATGATGCCTTCTACTAAGAACATCCGCTACTTTTTTCTCTTTACCCTGAATATACTTCATTTCAAAGTCATATTCACACAAAAACTCCATCCATCTGTGCTGACGTGCATTAAGATTGGGTTGTGTGAATAAATATTGTAGACTTCTGTGATCGGTATGAAGCTGAAAATGTTGACCAAGAAGAAAATGCTGCCATTTGGTCAAAGCATGGATCACTGCTGCGTGTTTCAAATCATAAGTAGGATAATTAATTTCATGATCCTTTAGTTTCCTGGATTCATAAGCAATGACCCTACCATCCTGCATCAAAACAGCCCCTAAACCATCCAATGAGGCATCGGTGCACACAACAGATTCCTTAGAAGGATGAGGTACCGCTAAAATTGGTGCACTAGTCAAACGTTCCTTTAGATGTTGGAATGCTTCTTCACATTTATCTGACCAGATGAATTTCTTAGCCTTTCTCTAGAGAGAAGTAATGGAATGGGCTATCTTGGAAAAATTAGCCACAAATCTTTTGTAGTAGCTAGTGAGACCCATAAAACTTCATACTTCAGATACATTGGTTGGAGTTGGCCATTCTACAATTGCCCTGATCTTAGTAGAATCAACAGGTATTCCATCTCCTGTAATAATGTGACCCAAATAACTTATTTCAGTTTTGAAAAATTCACATTTTTCAGGATTGGCATATAGCTTGTTCCTGCGGAGACATTCAAAGACTTGCCTCAAATGCTGCTCATGCTCCTCCAAGGAGTTAGAATATACCAAAATGTCATCAAGGAACACTACCACAAACATGTCTAAGAAAGTCCTGAATACTCCCTGCATCAAACTCATGAATACTGATGGTGCATTAGTCAACCCAAATGGCACTACCATGACTTCATAATGCCCATACCTTGTGCGAAAAGCTATTTTATGAATGTTAGCTTCTTGAATCCTTAACTGATGGTATCCAGATTTGAGATCAATCTTGGAAAACACCTTGGCACCCTTCACTTGATCAAACAAATCATCGATGCGAGGCAAAGGGGATCTATTTTTGATGGTAGCTTTGTTCAGTTGTCTATAGGTGATACAAAGCCTCAAAGATCCATCCTTCTTCTTGACGAAGATAACAGGTGCTCCCCAAGGTGAAACACTAGGTCTCATAAGTCCCTTCTTAAGGAGTTCTTCAAGTTGAACCTTGAGTTCCACTAATTCTTGAGTGGTCATATGGTAAGAAGTTTTGGAAATCGGTTCGGTTCCCGGCAAGAGATCAATCCTAAAATCAATTTCTCTTTTAGGTGGGTTTCCCAGACTCTCCATAATAAATACATCTAAGAATTCCTTCAAAATTGGATGATCTAAGCTGGTGTTCCAAGCAACTAGTTAATCAAAATCATTGACAGAAATAGCAAACAATTTGCATCCCTTTTGAAAACATCTCCGAAGTTGCTTAGCAGAAATAGTTCTGACTGACATAGCCCTGTTAACACCTGTAATAAACTTGATAGTTCCAATATCATCGATACACCTAACAATCTTCTCTCTACAATCAATGATAGCTTGATGTTTCTCTAACCAATCCATTCCCAGAATAATGTCATAAGAACCTAAAGGAATAACCCTAAGGTTAACTGTAGTAGTAAAAGCCTTAAATTAATCCTTACAATTTTCAGCTATAAAGCTCGATTCGACCTTTGTCCCTAATGCTAACTCGACTTGCCATGTCAATTCAGCTTTACTCATAGGAATTCCACATTCCTTAACCAAATTGGAAGAAATAAAAGAACCAGTGGCACCAGAGTCAAATAAAATAGAGATCTTCTTACCTTGGTAATTACCTCTAGCTTCAATCAAAATGTTTTGATGATCTACTTATTTCTTATCCACAGTAGCAAAGATGCAATGATTCCTCCAGAATCACCAACAGTAGCCTGAGAACCTGTGGCTTTAGACCTGACCTAACTATTGCCTCGAAGGGGACAATTCCACTGCAAATGCCCCAATTGCCCACATTGCCAACACTCTGCTCCTCTCTTGGTACTTTTATCCTGTGATGAGTTCACTGAAGGTGATGCATAACTCTATTGTACACTCTGAGTTGGTTTAAAGGACTTAGGTTGCTCAGGAAGCTTGAAACTCTTGTTTGATTTGGAAAATTTTTCAAACTTCCTCTTCTGAAATTTACCACTCGATCCATTGGAAAATGCCTTGATATTATCTTGATAAAGTTTCTGATTCTTCCCACTGCTTTGAGCTGGTGGATTCATAGATCCCTTGGCTGAAATCCTGATTTCAATTCAGTGAGCTTGGCTTGATCAGCAGCTTCTTTCACTGTCTTAGGTTTGAAAGTTCTCACTTCCTCTCCAATTTTAGGGTTCAAACCCCTAATGAAGTGTTGTACCAAAGGCTTATCATTCTCTAACCAACCAGAATATTTTTTCTGTTGGAAAAACCTCATCTCGTACATTTCCATTATTGAGTTGCCTTGAGAAATGCTGAAGAATTCTTCGGATCTAGTTTGTTGCCAATAATCTGACATGAATCTCTCACGGAATCTTTCTATGAAAAGCTCCGATGTAACCTAAGAGATGAGAATTCCAAGTTGTTCTAGTTCCATATTCCACCAAATGGAAGCAAAGGATCTCAACTGCATTACGGTCTAACGAACCTTCACATTACCATGATAATCATGGAGAATAAAACACCTTTCAATGTTCAAGAGCCATGCTTCAGCTTCAGCACCACCCTCTGTTCCATTGAAATATGGTCCTTTGAGCTTTGAAAGGTCTTTTAACTGAGTCCTGATAACAGGCTCTTTTGCTACTGGAACTCGTATAATATTAGCATTTGCTACACCATCTGGAACATTGTTCCTAGCTTCAATGTTATCCAACCTATCAAGAATCCATTGGAGAACTTCAACTTGAGGTACCTCTTGATCTTCCTGATCCATTCCTATTAAAGGATCAACTTGCTCGTCACCAAGTATTCCTTGGCAACCTGATCGTCTACCTTGGCCATGACCATGATTGCATCATCCACCCCTACCTCTGCCTAAATTGGCATCAACTGGGTCACCAAGCCTTTGTGCTCCTCGTGTGACAGGAGGCATGCTTGAAACCCTATAGAAAAGTTCAATTACATTACTAACGGAAGCATAAAGATAAAACCCTTTTGAAAACCCTCAAGCCCTGAGTGTTTAAACCTGGCTCTGATAGAAACTGTAACACCCGATCTATACTAAAAGATAAATGATGAAACTAAGGAAGAAACAACCATAAATAAATCACATAAAACCACAACAATAATTTTTTTTTTTAAAGAACAATTTGATTACATATAATCAATACAACCACTTCTAAGAGCTTTATAGTTTACAATCAATTTTCATCAGAGTAATAATAATACTCTTTATTCAAAGATTAAGTCTCAAATAAAATTTTCTTTCTTTCCAAAAACCATTACATTCTACGAATAGATCTGATAACTAATAACCATGAAATGATCTGTTTCCCATAAAACTTAAGAGCCGCTATCCACTGTCCCATATTCATTGATTTATCCATCTAAAAACTTGAATACCAAAATGAACACAAACGCAAATAGCAAAGAGGGCTCAATCACAATGATAAAGAAAATGAATCATCTCCAAATATCTGCAATCATAAAAGTCAGTACAAAATCACATTTAAGCAGATTTAGATATAGATGTAATTGAAAGCTAAATAACATAATTTCATTTTACACCAAAATCATCAAGCACTGAATTTCTTTCTAATCAGAAATAAAATCGCAAACAAAATGACAAGCAATGATCCAATAGCTCATGGGTGTCCACATAAGGACCTACGCTATGTATCTGTAAGGAACCTCGTAGTAATCCATTATGTCTGATGAAACCATAATGTTTTATCTTTGTTAATTGAAAACCCATAACCCTTGAATTTATAATTATCACTTAATTAACAACGGATAGAAATTCTTTCCCATAAGGATATAGACTAGTGTCAGTCACAACTGATAGAAATTCTATCATCACCAGGTACTAGACTAGTGTCAGCCCCCAATCTATGGATCATTCTTGCATTATCTCAAAAACACTTGATCTAGCAATCAATGAAAGCAGTGAAATGAACTACATAACACAATTTCACTAACATTCTATTTCTAATGCATCAATTTACAAAATTGAAACAGCAAATAGAAATCCATCATAAAACCATATTGCCATATTCCTTAACATACATTCATAAACATGATGTTTCACATAAGATGAAAAGATCACAACTCTTTCTCCATCACAAATCCAATCAAAATAATCTCCATATTAACTTATCATTAAAATTGTAACTATACAATAAAATATCCATATCAAATCCATATTTCAATTGAATAGAAAAGAACTAACATAATCATACAACAACTGAATCAACACAACACCCATCACTTTTAACAATCATACTAGTTTACCATAACCGAAATATTAAACTATATGGCCATACACCCTACTCTATTAATTACAAGTTTATACCATTTATATACATGTTGGCGTATGTACATGTATACACCACGGCTTGTGTATACATATACATATCCCAGCAGGTATATGTATATTTGAATACATAATTATATAAGCTTGTAATTAATAGTTCAGATTGATAGTCGTAGCATCTATTATACACATGTTGGTGTATGTACATGTATACACCATGGCTTGTGTATACTTATACATATCCCAGCAGGTATATATATATATATGTTCGAGTAATCATATAAACTTGTAATTAATAGTTTGGAATGACAATTATACCATCTATTATACATCTAATTGCATAAATTGTAATTAATAGTTTAAATCCATGAATATGCAATAAAAAAACCACACTAATCTTCATAGTTCTGACACAGAAAACAACTACCTTATTATACTACTAATCTGTCGAATACATAAAATAATGACAGAAATATAACCAACTTCTATCTCTTAATCAAATTGCCAAAGTGTTTCTTTCTTACTGTCTGAACAAGATAGTAATTGATTTTCCCCATATATCCCTTACATTTCCTAATGTTGTATCAACTGTCATACACACTGGTGACAATACTAAAGTTTATAAAACTCGCAATCAAGTTTCACAAAACCAATAGATCCACATTCCTCTATTGAATGATATATATAAACAGTGACAAACATCCTTTTAACCAAACAACGGCACCAGAAAACTTAAGGAGTTCGCCCAAAAGAAAAAAAAACTTAATCCAAACTTAAGTTGCAAGTATTAACAAAATATACGATAGGTATCTAAAACCCTAAGAAATACCACTAATTCCCTTTTCACAATTAAACTTAAAAGACAATATCGACATCAACTTTGGTTTATAACAATGACAGAGAAACCTGATATCATCTTAAATCCAAGTCTATACAAACTGTATTCATTATGATGCTACAGTACCTTAACAACAGGCACAGTGCATGAAAATCTAAAGGAGTTTTAACAAGAACACTCATGCTGGTTTCATTCTCCATTATTATGTCGATACCTAAACCCGACTAACTCCCTTAACACTTATCCAAAGCAAGAAGACATCGACACCAAAAACACAAAGATAAATCTAGACAACATTTACATAGCTATATTCCAAAGATCAACATAGACTTAACTAAACATTACCAACTTCATACTCTAAATAGAGATATCCCTTATTACACTATGCTCGAAACAGCATATCAAAAACAAGTGTTATATACCACCTTAAAACCAAACACTTACTAAAGAGTCATTTAGTTAGCAAGCTTCTCCACTATTCACAACATATAAAACTAGATTTCTTTCTATTCTATCCAAGAAAGAAAAGATTGATCCATATAACCGAACTCACAAAATAAAGAAACACAAAGCCTCACACACATCAACTAGAAAATAGTGTTAACCAACATTCCCTTAATTTTCATTTGCAGAACAAGAAATGGAAATAGAGAATAAGGTAGGAAATGCCCCTGCCTAGTATTCGTATGAGGAAGATATCCAAAACCAAAATGCCGAAGCTAACTCCTACCAAGTGAGCTTCCCAGAATGCCAAAATGTCATGCAAGAGACCCAAAAATGTAGAGATAACAGTAACAAACACCCAACTTCCTAAATGACCATGAACAGAAGGTTTTATCTTCACTGTGAATACCCCTTTCATTCCATGCCACTTATCATGAAGAATACAACAATAACACGGGTCCATAACCAATAGTTCACCAAAAATGCCACAGCTTAACATGGTAAAAGAATGGAGTCATAAACAACTGTAATTCCTTAACCAGAGAAAATGGTGGATTCCAAACTCAATAATGAATTGCCATCGATAAGGTCATTAAATGCAAGCTTATCTCTTGCAGTGAACACAACTCAATACTTGCCAAATGTCCAACATAGTACCTTTCCACAACCCGAGAAATAGCTTAAACCCCACTAACATTTCAAAGCAATGCAAGTGCATTAAAACCCTACCATAATTCATGTTTCAAGCCAGAAGATAATAAAAGACTTAGGAATAGGTTAATTCATTTCTTTGTTAATAGCATAAGTCAATTACTAACTTAAACATCTAGAATAATAGCGCATTCCAATGCCAATTAACTAACACTAAAACACACTAACCTCCTACTAACATACACCATAGGATATACTAACTTAGTTAATTCACATATTTTTAGTAAATGAAATACCACATTATCACTAAAACATACACTCATAGTTATATGTATAAAAATACATATATTTCAAATTCATTAATTTTGAATTCAGAATCTGATTAACGTTAAATAACAATAGAACTCTAAATACTATCTATACACATCAAGATACAGTTAACAATAATAATGTAACCATTTCTAATTATGTCTAACATATTACTAAGGAAGAGGCTTATGCTAAAATGGTTGACAAGGTCGACGGGATGGAAAAAGATTGAAAGAGAAGGAGGATAGGGCTATGGATGGGGATTTTGAGGGCATGCTCCATACACTTTATAATAGAGTGGATAACTTAGAAGACTCCATGAGAAAAATTGGTGAGAAAGGCCTTGTTAGTCTCAGAGCCTTAACTGAACATGCTAAGATCTTGGTTAACAAGATGGAACAGGAGAAGGGCGATAAAGAGGTTATGGAGTTGAAAGCTACTATGGGGTTGGCAAAGTGTACATGGGCTAGCATAAGAAAAACTAGTACCAAAGAGGACAAAGAGGGAAAGGAGCTAGAAGAGCTCGAGAAGTCAGCTGGGTATATACAGCTTATGATCCATGTTGAAGACTTAATGAAATGCATTTAGCTATCTTTTTGCTGTCCATTTCTATTTTTTTTTGGTTATTGCCTACTGTTATGGTTGTTTACTTCAAAGTTTTGGCTTCTTCTCCTTGGTGTTGTGGCACAGTTTCTTTAAAACTTTATTGCTATACTTTTAAATCTCTAATATAGGTTTTGGGTCATTGCAAAACCTTTTTTTTACTTAATTAGAACAATGTGTAAATGGGATGAGAATTGGTTTCTTGTTGTCACAATCAAATTGAGTATCTCATTATATTAGGTAATGCATAAGTGAAATTTGAAAACTAATAAAATCTATGGAGTCGAGTGGAGGATAATTATTTTAACTATCAAATGGTGTGGAAGGGATCGGTTTACTATTTGTTACAGTTATGAAGCTTTATATATATTAGTTATATGTGCCAGGTATTTGATGCCTTTTGTGTATTGAGGTTAGATTGTAAAAGTGTTAATGTAACAATTATCAAATGGTGCTTTAACTTATTTTTATTTTCAATGGGAAATAGTTAGATGTTATGATTGGGCATATTTTTGAAGAGACATTTGTGAAGATGTGTGAGTGGTTGAGTATATTTCAGGAGGTTGAGTGAAGGCTAGGTGTGCGGAAAAGTTAGAAAATTGTGAAACTTACATGTTAGGAGGTGTGAATGTTGCAAATTTTTTTGAGGTTGTGCAAGAATTTTTTCCAAGTATAAAGAGATACGCAACATGGATGAATAAAAACTATGTATTATAAAAGATATATGTAACTTGGTGGTTTGTGTTCTTTATTAGGGTTGGTGAGCTTTATTTTAATATTATTTTGTTCTAATGTCTCGCAACTATGACCGCTATAAATTTGACTTGTATTGGTGGTAGTTATGGTTAGAAGTGTATACATTCTCGTACTTAAAAATACCCCATGTATGGGGCAACTAGTTTTTTATTAGTATGCATGTGTGTTATGTGGCTTTCTTTTATTTATTGATTTCGTATTTCAAACTACTGTTGCTCATTTCTATTCATTGTTATTTGATGTATTATTTATGTAGGTCATTGATGTAGATTATGAGCGATTATTGAATGTGATTCAATTAATAAATGGTGGAGATATTATTTTGAAGCCCTTGCTTCAAATTTTATCATACAAGAAATTGGAAATAGGTAAAAGTAAGTTTGACTGATTTAAAATTGTGTTGTCGTATGACAACTTCTTGCAAGTGGGCATATTTCTAAAAGAATTTAGCAATCTCATCCTTTGTGATAAACTCAATATAGGATCAATCATTTATTTGATGAATTATAAATGTTTGAGAATTATTAATTATAGTTAGTTATTTTATGTTTTTTATTTAATATGTGGAGTACTCTTATATGTGTATATTGACATTATGTAATTTGTATTAACTTCAAATCACTCTATCAAAGAGGACTATAATTAGTTTTAGTTTAGATGTCATCCATTCTAGTTGTGATGTCATTGGGAAATTATAGTACTTGTTTCAATCACAGCAAGAAGGCATGCAATTAAATAATATTGTCAATCCATCTACTTGTGTGAAAATGTTTAGTATTCACTTGTAGCTGATGCAAGTAGCTGTTGGTGAAATGATTAGTCTTTTGAAGGACTGGAATCCTTATCAAAGAAGATGAGAAATAGAAGGATGTATTATTCTAAAATATAAGATGCATCAATATAAGTAGCTTTGATTTGATAGATGATGAAGGCATGGAAATTTAGAATATTTATTTTAATAACATTGCAAAGTTACACTATACTAGAGTGTAAGTTGACATTCTAGATGTATACCTTTTCTAAAGGTACTATAAAGGATGCAAACAAATTTTATAATAGGATAAATAGTGATATGGATTTTACTTTGAATGTGGCATCAATTTTGAAATATTGTGATGATGATAAGTCTATTAAGTGCACTCCCTTTTGGTTCAATAAATTTGAGAAAGTTACAAAGATGGAGAATGATACAATTGTTGAATTTATTGGGATTATTGGGGATGTTGGAGAGGTTATAGTTCTACACAAGAGAGATACACAAACAAATTATTTAAGGAATGCAAAATTAGTTGACATATTCTGCACAATAATTGATGTGAGTTTTTGGGGTTCATCTTGCTAAGAAGAGGGAAAAGAGTAGTGTGTCATCTTAAAATGGAAGCACTTCCATGTTAAGAGTTTTTAGCCCTCCGAGTAAGTGGTTTGGGGTCATGTTGAATTCCTTGAATTGATATTTTCTTGGATTTGGCTTTCTCCCTACTTTCCACTTCTTTTCTGCACTTGATTCCTTCATTCTAGGTGAAATTAGGGTTAGGATCCTGGGGATTCTCCTTAATTTCCCTCTTCTATGGCTCTATTTTCTAGGTAGGACTTAAAAATAGTTCCTCCTGGACTTAATAATGTTCATCATAGGATTTTTTTCCTCTCCTTGGCAATCTACCATGTTCTGGAATCATTTCTAGGTCTCTAGGCACCCCCGGGACCTCTTGTTTCTCACTTTGACTGAGACCCTAAAATCTATGTCCTTGAGGTCAAATTACACCTAAAGGGGTCAAATTCTATGTAAATGGGGCAAATTAAACCTTGACCCTGACTAGGTCAGGATCGATCTCATCTTTGACCTTGGCTTCAAATTTCAAGGTCTCGGGATCTCCGGTTGTTGGGTTTCAGAAATAATTGTTTTCCTACTTCTGGGTCCACTGTTTTGGTCTCCAAAATGGTAAACCCTTAAATTATATTTAATTTAGGTCCATTCCTAAAGGTTTGAGGCCTAATTGGAATTTAATTCCCCAAGGTGGCCCCTCTAGAGGATTCTGCCCTAGATCACTATAAAAGGAGGCCTTCCTCTCTCATTTTCTCCATTAAGTTTCCAAGCAATTTTAGGATCAAGGCATCAAGTTTGAAATATCCTCTCTCAAGCTCTCAAGGTGATCAATAAATAATCCATTGAAGAAATAATCCATTCAAGCATTCAAGTCCTCTTCTCCATCCAAGTTCTCCATTGAAGATCAAGGATTCAAGCATTCAAGCCATTGAAGGGATTTGGTTCAAGCATTCAAGATTCATCATTCAAACCCTAGATCTAGCTATCATGATTTGTGATCTTCCTTCAAGATCCTTTTGTTCATCTTCAAGATCCATTCATTCTTCCCTCAAGGTGGATTCCAAGGATACAGTCATGGAGGTTTGATTTACACTTGTTGATATTATGTTCAAGCTTTCATATTAACATACTTGATTACATTTCAAATACAATTTGCATATCTATTGAATATCATAGCTTCATTGTTAGATCTATTTCTACTAATTGCTAGCATTCTCCATTTCAATTTCAATATTAAGGTTAATTCCAAACCGGGGTTTGACCAAGGCAAACCCCTCAAACAAATAACAAAAACCCTCTTTTTCTTGCAGGTACAGGTGCAAAATTTTGGATCTGAGAGTAGATTTGGATAACCTTTTCGGTGAACTTTCAAGATCTATGAACAAGGTCAAAATTGACCTTAAGACAAAAAATGTAGCCTTTGACCTTTTATGAGGGTCAAAGACTACCTACTGTCAAAAAGATAAACAATTTCTGGGTTTTCTTCATCTTAGCATTTCCAGTCCGAAACAGGTTGCAGAATTGCCCAAAAGTACACAGACACCAGAAAATAGGTATTTCCAAATTAATTTAATCATGAGGTATATATCTTATTTTATCTAATTTCAAGTATTTTCCCTTACAATTCAAATGTATGTGTAAAATATTGGCTTTGGGGTCTATTTTCTGTGCAAACAAATGTCCTAGGACCTCATCCACATTTTATCCTTTACAAGTAGATAATCTTAAATTTTGAACAAAGAGTGTTTATGGTTTCTTTGAGGAATGGGCATTTTATTGAATACAAAGGTAACATGATGATAAGTATTATGGAATCAACAATATTAACAATAGAACCTTCGATTCATTATGTAGAATCCCTTAATTCTAGAGTAGAAATAGATAATATTATTGTTTCATCACCCTTAATTATTGAGAAATGTAGTGCAAGAATGGGTAGGATTACAATTGCTTGTCTTTTACATCATAATTTAATAATAACAAACACTTGGAAAAAATGAGAGCAACTATGAAGTTTTTCAAACAAGATGATTTATTCTATCCAGCATGTCCATTAATTGCCAATGATAAATAATGTAAAAATATGTCTTCAAAATCCTTGTACTACATGGTTTTTTACTAGATGTGTAGTAGAAATTCTTGAGTGTGACTATAGATACATTTTGAAATTGAAGCTCCAAGATCACAACAACGCACTTTTGGTTGTGGTTTTTTATTACATTGCAATTCAATTTCTGAAAATGTCTTGTAAGGATTGGTACATGTTGTTATGTGACACTGCAAGTGATGTAACTAAACAAATAATATTGAACTCAATTCCATTTAACACTTTTGTGTTTACTCTATTTGTGTAGAGTGATTCATATAATTGTAAACCAAGGTTGAAAATAACAATTGCAAGAGTAGGAAACATGGATTTCATGGAGTGCAACTTTTTAATTTCTAAAATATCTGAAATGATAAATGGAAATAATGCCTAATTGTTGGATGTCCACTTTTTGTGTCTATGTGTTTTTGAAAATTCATGAGATTATTGTTGTTTATGTCCAAAATTAAAACTATAGTCACTGGAGGAGCATTTATTTAATGTTGAAATTATGTATTTTTTTTAAAACATCATTAGTTATCTTTAATGAATATCATGAATTCTAAAGTTTGTGTGCTTCTTTCTTTTAATAGTTTCTAAAGTAATTTGTGTTATTTGTATTTAGTGCACTATGTGTGAAATTGTAGTTTAGAGTTGAGAATAGGGAGATGAATTATTGGTTATAAAGTCAACTTTGTTTCTAGCGTAGGTTCTAAACTTGTAGAATGTCACAATCTTCTTGGTGTGTATTAAGCATGTTATTGTTTTGATTATCTCATTTAAAAAACAAATTCAAATGGATTTATAAATGGTTTATATTATAATCATTTGATGTCAAAACGGTCCCAAAAGTGGTTATAGCATGTTTGGATATGTGAATTGGGACCCAAAAGGATATTTAGGACTATTTTATTTCTCCAAGTTTAGTTGGTTGAGAAATATTTGTTCAACCTTTGTAGTGTGGGACCTAGTAGGAATTTTTCAAGTCTTAGATGTTAGTAATTGTGCTATGTACAAATAACCTTATTTGTTATATAGGTATTTGTGTTTTATGTATTATATTTCACGTCGATAAAAATATTATTATTTTTTGTAGTTCTAATTTGTAGGTTCATCTAGAATTTGGGTTGTTTTGTAAATTTGAGATTTTCATTGAATGATTTGGTTATCGGTAATTTTCATTTCTTGTGTGTTTTTTGTTGGAAGGTATGAGACTATGAGAAATATAATAATCATCCTAGGCAAAGTAACACTACTCTAAAAATGGCCCTTAAGCCAATTCTAGAAAATGTAAAATTTGAATATGTGCCTGAAGTTAGTAAAATGACATAATCACTATATTATTTGTGAAATAATGGAAGATTTAAATCTAATTTTTAGTTAACTATTAGTTGGATAATGAAAGTAGTTCTAATTTGTATGTTCGTCTATAATTTAGGTTGTTCTTTAAATTTTAGATTTTAATTGAATGATTTGATTATCAGTCATTTCAAATACTTGTGTGTTTGTAGTCTGATGGTGGGTGAAAATATGAAACAAATATATCATCCTAGGCATATTGACACTCTTCCAAAAATGACCCTTGAGATGCTTCTACTAAATGTAAAATTTGAATACATGTCAAAAGTTAATAAAATTATAAAATTACTATATTGTTTGTAAAATAATTAAATTTTCAAATGATTTTTTTTAGTTAACTATTGGTTAGATTACGTAAGTAGTTCTAATTTGTATGTTCATCTGAAATTTATGTTGTTGTGTATATTTGAGATTTTTATTGAATGATTTGGTTATCAATCACTTAAAATTATTTTATGTTTGCAGTCAAAAGGTGAGACAAAATAAGAAACATACTTATCATCCTAGGCACAAGGCCACTATTCAAGAAATGACCCTTAAGCTAATTCTATGAAATATGAAATTTGAATGTGTCAAGGGTTAATAAAATGATAGAATCATCATATTATTTGCAAAATAATAGAAATTCTGAATGGTATCTTTTGGTTAACTATTGGTTGAATTACGTAACTAGTTTGAAAACTTTGTGTCTTCATAGTCAGTAGGTTGTAGAAAACTAACACCTTTGTTATGGTCATTAGAAATATTTTTGTGTTACATAAGTATGATATCATCATAAGGGTAATGCCACTATTCCAAAAATACCCCATGAGATGATTATACCAAATGTAAAATTTGAATATGTGTGTGAGGTTAATAAAATGATAGAGTCAACATGTTTTTTGTGAAACAATAAAAGAAATTTTGAACAGTATTTTATTTAAATGTTGGTTGGATTATGAAACTACTTTTAGAACTTTTTGTCTATGTAGTCAATAGGTTACAGGAAATTAGTACCATTTTCATCGTCATTAGAAATATCCTTGTGCCATATAGGTTTGGTGAATACCCGTTAGAGATTATGAAAATGATATAATTAGTATATTGTGGAATTTTTGAAGAATAATTTTAGTTAAACATTGGTTAGATTACGAAAGTACTTATAGAATGTCATGTCTTTATAGTCGATAATAAATACTTTTTATGGTCGTTAGAGATATACTTATGTGTTATATAAGTACATGTGTATATTGTAATGTATTTCAATTTGTTTTACAAGTCTCCAAGATGGAGATTATCAAAACATTTGTTAAGGCTATTCATATTTTATGAGTGTTTAGCTGAGTTGGGGAAACTTTTGATCTTTTTCTCTCACCGTTCCTATGGTTGGAAAGTTCAAGTAAAATTTTGTGACATCCAACTAAATAAATATGAAAATATCTAAACTAAAAAATAAACATTGCTTGAGTGAAAAAAGAACTAGAAGTTTATCGTCATTCTTCGTATGGTTTGAGAGTTCAACAGGTCACCACCTACTTGTCCTTTGTAAAATTTGTAGCTATAACTGCATAGAGAAACTAGAAGGAAAAGAAAAACAAATCATGCAAATAACAGAGTAGCAAGAAAGCCATAGCATTACAATAATTAATACTCATTATTAAAAAAAAATGATCATTGAAGCTGTCTTTTACAATCTTTAGAAAAAGAACTCCCAAACTTATGTAGCAGTAAAGGGAGGATTTAACTGATGCATTAGCGGTGATAGGTAGTCAACAAGATGTTAGAACTGAGGATTAGTCAACATTAATAGCCTCAGATTGGGCAGTAAAAGATGAAACAAGCCTAACAAAAGCAAAGAACTCAAGTCTACGGAGAAAACAGATTGAATTTAAAGAAATAACCACTAACACCCCCCCTTAATTCTAACGAAAGAGAAAAGAAAGCCTAAAGAGGAAAGAGGGAAAACCCAGTGGGAATAAAACCCCCCCTCAAAAACCCAAAGAGACCACCATAGTGCTGAATGAAGAGATTTCTCAAAAACCAAAAAGAAGATCAGGATCAATCTACATGAGTGCCCCCAATGACACTACTCCAACAATGAGAAGATGACAAACTAAGGTAAAACATCTATCAATCAAAGATACAGAGGACAATAATCTACATAGCTCCCTCAAGAAAAGAATAGATGGCATACAAGGGAAAAACATCTACCAGTCAAGGATGCAGATGACACATAAATCTGTATGAGTGACCCTAACGATACTACTCAACCATGCAAGAACAATTTGCTAGTTGAAAATATAGGTGTCAAATGTCAAAAATGAAAACTGATCAAATATGGAACCAAAGAAGCATTAGCACGAAGAGGCATGACAGGTCCATTGAAACTAATGTCACTAAAGAGGAAATGAAGGCAAGGCCCATGTAGTAAGAGCGTGACCTTGGCTTGTTTGTGATGAAGAAGACTCAAGGGCTGAAATTTGATGCTGCTACATAACCTTCTCTAAAACCTCTAGTCTCATCCAACATCTTTTGACTGCATGTCCCACCTTACCACAAAAACTACAAGGCTCACCGGGCTTCTTATTTGTCTTGGAGTGTGGATTGGATTCTAAATTCTTCTCACTCGTATGCACAACAAGAGCGTGAGATTTGGAACTTTTTAAGGTGCCCATCTTTATGAGCTTATCTTGCTCATGTATCAAAGACTCAATGAAAGCATCAAGAGTGGGCATCTTCCAACTACTTCCCATTTTAAGCCTGATTGTGTGAAAAGCAGAGACAAACACAACATATTGTGGGCCCAATTTTGACAAAATAGAAAGAATCAATTTTTGCTTTCATGCGCGGATTTGTTAATTCCACATTCTTTCAACTGAAGTAATGAAGCCTTGAACTTTGTGAAGAAGTCTTGAATATTCTCAAAACTACTCGGATCTAATGAGTTGAGCTCATTTTCAAGGATGTGACCCCACATCTCATCTTGCTTCCCAAAAAGACCCTCCAACATAGTCCAAACTTGGTTTGGAGTTGTGCATGCTTTGACATGAAACAACAATTCTGGAGAGATGGATAAGCATAGTAGACCAAAGGATTCATCCATGCGGTTGAAATATTTATACTTCTCAACTATTGAATTGGGTTCAACCTCTTTCTCCATGACTATTCGATACAAGCCTTTACTTCTAAGCTGAAGTAAAATCTTTGGCTTCCATTCGAAATAGTTGTATAGCGTGAGAAGAGCAGAGGCTGAAAACTCCATTCCCTACAACCGATCTAATCTTTAGAACATCTCCTTCCTAGAATCTTGCTCTGATACCATGTAAAATTTGGAGCTATAACTACATAGAGAAACTAGAAGGAAAAGAAAAATAAATCATGCAAATAACAGAGCAATAACAAAGTAGCAAGAAAGCCAGAGCATTACAATAATTACTACTCATTATTCAAAAAAAATGATCATTGAAGCTGTCTTTTACAATCTTCAGAAAAAGAACTCCAAAACTTATGCAGCAGTAAAGGGAGGATTTAACTGATGCATTAGCGGTGATAGACAGTCAACAAGATGTTAGAACTGAGGATTAGTCAGCATTAACAACCTCAGATTGGGAAGTAAAAGATGGAACAAGCCTAACAAAAGAAAAGAACTCAAGTCTACGGAGAAAATAAACTGAAGTTAGAAATAACCACTAACATCCTTATTCCTTGATAAATCTTAAAACATGCACCTATAGGTTTTTTAATTTTAACTTGAATACTTTCATTTTAGAGGCTATAGAAGAGTGCAATGACAAGAGCTATGAGTAGTAAACAAAATTTGATCATGTTATAGGTACCACCAAGATAAAATGTATCTAGATGTCATCTTAAATGGTGAAATCAAAGAATAGAGTGGTCTATTAAAAAAACTAGTTCAAAGAACAGAAACTGCAATTGAGCAAATTTCTAAAGAAAAATTTACATAGGATCAAAGAAATAAGTAGAGTCATCTATATTATATTGGACACAAGGAAGATATATCTTTTAGCCTACATATTCAACAATTAGATGAAACAATACAAATATGTATAGGAACAAAAATGAAAATATTAGAAACACCATCTATAGAGTTCATTGACTAGCAATTGAGAGAGTTTGGAGACAATAATGTTGAGAATTCATCAATGTCTATATATGGGAACCTTAGAAGTGGAGCCCCAATTATCCGTTAGAGGGATATTTTAAAAACTAAGTTTTTTTTGTCCATGAAAGGATTTTGAAAACAAATTGATGCATTGTCTAATAATAAAACATGCAATATATGAAAACAAAGTTATACTAGAATGTCCATATGAATGAATATTCAAAACATCATATGTTGTATTTTTTTTGTTCTGAACAAGAGGTGCACCATTTCTCTACAACAAATAAGTTAGATCTAGGAGAACAACTAAATTTCCTCAAGAAAATAACCCAAGTAAAAGAGATGCTTATAGAAATAGTCAGAGAAATTTTCCAGGTTATCCATGTAAGATGCAGTCAATATAAATATATCAAGCATGAAAGATTTATGTAGGATATATCAAGTAGGTTTTCTATTTTGCCTCATTATTTCAAAACACAAGTGATATTGTCACTATGCATAGGCATAATATGGAGGGAAGGAGTTATGATTGTTGTGTAAATAGATAGAATATTGTAGATGCATTGTGGCATGAAATTAATAATGGTCCATATTATCAAGAAGTCAGTATTGACATGGACATAATTAATTTTTTGCCTATCAAAAGTACAAACATATCAAGTCTATCATAACATGGCCTTCGATTCCAACGATGAAGTTACTAAAATAAAAATTGTCGAAAAGCTCGATGAGGAGAATGATTTTATTAATTCATCATCATTCATATAGGGTTACCCAATGAAAAACATGAGCTATAAACCATAAAATATATTAAATATATATACAAATAAATGATCCCCCTATCATTTCATAGTCTAAAACTAATAACATGCCTATAAATAAATATACCATGGAGGGCCTATTAGATATGGAATTCCCTAGGTTGTTCCCAAATGGTATTTCTCTTCCTCTTCAAGAGAGAGACAAGGAGGTAGAAATGAATGAATATGTTGGAGGAATCATAAAAAATTGTTATGTATTATTGATCCAAATAGAGGTTATAAATAACAATGTATCATATACTATTGGAGAAATAATAATGATAGTTATCATGAACCACCGAACATGTGGTTAGCTACACCATACACTGATAAACTTATATGGTGATATCTTAGAAGAAAATATAATATACTAGCATTGAATGCAAATATGCCAATATTTCTCCCCTTATTTACATTGATCCTAAAATGATGAAAAACACTTTTCCCTCGGGACCCCCTCTTAAGTCTAACATAAAAAAGATGCTGGTTACATAATATGAATAGATATTTTGAAAAAATCTTCTTCTAAAGTAGTAGATCTTGAACCAATCAAGGTTCCATCAAGTTGTCTATTAAACCTCAAAGAGGTCTAGATTTGAGCTATTTTCTTAAGATCTCATTTCTAAACTCTTGAATCATAGAGTTTTGAATTATTCAAAATTTTGATACCTAAGACATGCGAAAGATCTCCATCATTGTCTAGTAATGTGAAAGGGTGTAACTCTTGATCATATACTCTTAAGGTCACTGGAAAACAATCCATATTGAGTGCAATAAAAATTCCCAAACCTATCACCAAAATTATTCTTCACATGATATGCATTCTTAAAATTTGTTAGCATTCGAAATAAAAACAAAATAGAAAATGAAAAAATAAAAAAATATTCTCATGAAAAAAACCATCCTAAAGTGAGAAGCTCTCTTGAGATGATGGAAGTTCCTCCATCCTTTGATACTGCTAGCCTCTAGAAATGTAGGTTATAGTTGTTGTAGTAATGACTATTCTGAGAGGGGGGTGAATCAGAATAAGAGATTTCTATATAATTTTAAATTCTTTTACAGCAAATGCACATTTAACATTAACACAATTGGATTCATAAATTGACATGTAAAAGAAAATGCAAGATATCAAAGCAATTCAGACAACTCATAGAAGAGAGACACAAGATTTTTGTGCTAGTGGGAAACCCTCAAAACCTTTCAGCTTTTTCATATGGAAAAAACCACTTTGTTTGAACCTGTCATCTTTATTGAGCAACAACTCTTCTTTACAATAGCATATACAACACCTATATATATATATATATATATATATATATATATATATATATATATATATATATATATATATATATATATATATATATATATATATATATATATATATATATATATATGTGTGTGTGTGTGTGTGTGTGTGTGTGTGTGTGTGTGTGTGTATACACACACACACACACACACACACACACATATATATATATATATATTGTTGGAAATATTCAAGAATTAACCGAGTTACTGAGAGGGGAGGGGTGAATGAGTAACTTCAAATTTTCTTACAATTACAGATGTATTAACATATAATTCACTTTTTCCTTATGCATATAGAAAGCATGAAACTTAAAAGCATTCACAATAATGACACATAGATTTGGTTACCCAGAAACCTTCCAAAAAGAAAGTAAAACTGGGGTGGGGATGAAACCCACAAAGCTTTAGTACTGCAGAATAAAGTTGGCCGGTTAAGGTTTACAATTTGATCACTTCTGATGATCTGCCCTTCTAGGAGCAATAAGGATTGCTAAATCCACCCTGTTAAAGGATTTACAAACATACAATGAAGTATACACTCGGTAAAGAGATTTTACAAAAGACTGTTAAGTCTACCTTGTTAAAGGATTTTAGTACTGATTCACCTGTTAGGATGAAACAGTAGATCTCTTGCTTTGCAACTGGATTTCTGATTGAGATTCGCTGATGTACTGATCACCTTCTGTGATGAATTTGTCTTTGCTATTCCCTGTACTGCTATAGCCCTTTGTAATTCGCTTATCTCTGCCTTTCTTTCTTTTTCACATTCATACTCATTTTATTACATCTTGACATTTTTACAACATTGTTTATATACAAGTCTAAACAATTAATTACAATTACAAAGTTGGCTTGACAAATAAACATAAGTGCCACTAAGTCGGCCCAAGTATGGTTACATGGTTCCTGCAAACTAACTCGGTGACTTTCTGATACTCGGCGTCCACTGCATTACTCGGCATCATCATGCAATCAGTAGAAGTGGAGGCATGGTTCATACTAACCACTCGGTAAATACTGGTGACTCGGTAGACATAATGTTACTCGGTTTACACTATCCTGCTCGGTTTGCACTATCTTGTTTGGTTTGCATTGTCTTGCTCAGTTTGCACTGTCTTGCTCGGTTTGCACTGTTCTGCTCGGTTTGCACTGTTCTGCTCAGTTTGAATTGTTCTACTTAGTTTGCACTATTCTGCTCGGTTTGCACTGTTCTGCTCGGTTTGCACTGTTCTGCTCAGTTTGCACTATTCTGCTCGGTTTGCACTGTTCTACTCAGTTTGCACTTAGAATGCAAATAAGTGTTGTCACTAGTGGCGATTCTGCTTAATGCCAACAATCTCCCCCTTTGGCATTAGTGACAAAAACACTTATTGCCCAAAACTTATATACATGAATCATGCTGAGATTTATTTTTTATTTAAAAAAAAAAAAAAATTTGTCTTTGTCATAGGGCTTTATACATTATCTCCCCCTTTCAATGTGCTAACTTTTTCTTCTATACAAATCTTCTTCTATACATATCTCCTTCTATACATATCTCCCCCTTTTTGACGATAATACCAAAGGTGTATATACAAGTGATTTATAGAGAGAATCCAAAATTTGATAGAAAATCAAAGTGTACCTTCATTATTAGTGCCAGGGTTCTGTCCCAATTTTCTTGCAGAATCTTGCATGTTTGGATTGCAATTTGGACTTCTGCAGAGAGTTCAATCATGTGATCTTCTATAGAGAACTGATTGTCATGAATCAATGTTTTGGAATGTTCAATGTGCTTATACATTGTATTCATGATGGGAAGGATCATGTTCTAGATGTCTAGCAGTGTGGACCGGATCCTTGTGTCTTCTTTCAGTAGATCTGACTGCATATTTGATAGGTATGAGATTTTCATGTGATGAGCAGAGCTTGAACGTAGTTCAAGTTGTAGATTCTGTATGTTAATCTTCATATCCTCATCCATTTTATTCATTTTATCCTTGACATCCTTTGTGAACTCGGCAATATTGCACAGTCTGGCCAAAAGAGAGGTGACATTCGAATAGGTAGATTCAATGTTTGAAAAATCTGAAGATAATTCCACTTGATTAATAGCTATGTGCTGAGCAATGTGCTCAAGCACTTTATTGTTGAATCTCTTCTCAGCTCTTTCAACTAGCTTTTATGTCCCAGATGAATCCTCATTGTATTTATTTACTGCTTCTACTAATTGTAGCAAAATATGTTGAGAGGAGTCTACTTTAATACCTAATGCATTAGACAAAATGTCTTTAGCATCCTTAATGATTTGATATTCCTTGTCTCTCTCCTTTTTAAGCTTCTTTTGCTTTGCTTTCCTTTGGAGGATTTCACCTATATTTTGCATTTGATCCGCTGATAGATTTGCAAAATCTAATGTTGGAATCTCTATTTCTTCATCTAGGTCTATATCCTCTACTATATTCTTACCCAAAAATTTTATACTCGGTTGAGCCTTAGGCTTATCTGTACTTAATGCCTTAGTAGTAGTGATAGTAGACATAGTAGGACTAGCTATAGAGACTGGCACACTGTCTACTGGAGAACTTAAAATATTTACACTTGTAGAATCAAAAACTCAAATACTTACTACTGAAAAACTTGATGAAGTGGGAGACTGCAACTCGGTAGAAGAAATGGTGGTTGCTTCTGTTGTTGCTATAGGTGATTGGACAAAAGTTGAAGTTGTCACAACCATGCTTGAAGGTGTCTCCGAGCTAGATGTAGAAACTTTTACTGGAGAGGTAGGAAGTGATGCAATGACTTCTGCTACTATCCTCACAGTATCATCTACCTCAGTGGCTTCTTCTTGTTCATCACTGTCATCTTCAATATGTTTTATTATTACCATTTCAATACTCGGTTGGTGAAGATGGTATATGTTCTTCCATGTGGCATTTGCAGCCTTCACAACCGATTCAATATTGTTGATCAGAATCAAACAAGTATTGAACTTTAGTGTCATCTTATTTTCATTTTCCTTTAATGCCTTCTTTATTTCATCATTTTTCAAGCTCGACATTAACTATCTTAGGGTTTGATCAAATATGTCTATTACAGTTTGCTTTGTATTGCTCCATCTCATTTTTATTGGATCTAATAAGACTGCTGGAACCTGTGGGGCTAATTCATCAAGAGAGTATTTCCACTGTCCCATCTTTTCAATAACAGCATCTTCTATTTCCTTCTGTTCTATTTCCGATCTAGTTTCATATTTAAAATATTTTATGTTACTTACTCCAGATCCTGATCCATCTCTAAAAAGTTTGATCCTCTCTTGAAAGTTTAGAGGAGGCCTTTTGAATACTATATCTTTGTCTGCCTTGTCTACCTTGTCTGCCTTACCTCTTGCACTTCTCCTTGTAAATACAGCAGTGGGAGGCTTAGGTGCCTTAGTGATGAATACCTTTCCTTTCTTCTTTGCAGGTTCTGGTTCCTCTATTTTCTCATCCTTTTCCTCTTCTTCTTCATCATTTTCTCCTTTGTCCTTGGTTAGCATTTGCATTTTGGCTATCCTCTTCTTTCCTTTGTTTACCGCCTATGGAAGCTTTATGCTTAACTCAATTCTCACCTTTGCTTCATCATATGTTCCAAAATATGGAGCTTTGGGATTAACAGGCTGATTAAGAAGGGCTTCAATGATATTCTTGGTTTCATCAATATTTACCTCATAAGGAAGAGGTTTTACATATACAATCCTCGGTTTAAGCTGCTTGAATATATACATTGTCACAGTCTACCATGAAACAAATGTCATCCTTATAATCTTCCACCAACTTCTGTGGAATTTGGAATCTGTCATTCATTTTCTCTTTGAAAGACTCAAAATAACTATCCATGACGCTTTCAAAATTTTTACCCATTTTTGAGATGTATTCATTTATCTCATAAAGGACTGGCACATCTTTTCTCCATACAACTTTTCCTTTGGAAGGGAAGAATTTTTGAACATAGAAGAATAAACAAACCAATAGAGATCCAAACTTACATGGATTGTTTTTGGAAGTTTGAATGCTTTCCATGTTCTTGTTAAACTGTTTTAACAATAAATCTGCAAGGTCAAATGATAAGTTATTCTTGACCACTTTGTATGCTAGGTCAATAGCTTCACAGGAGACACTATTCTGTCAACTTGAACTATATATGTTATGGGCAATTATGTGTGTACCAAACTTAAGTTCAACATCGGTAATGCTGCTAACTTTCATGCCTCTACCGTCCCACTCGGCTAGGGTTTTCTTCTCCAGTTCTGACCAACCTAGGGTTTTGGTAGTTTTTTCTTTGTTCGACATGGGAAGACCAGTGATTTGATGAATCATCTTCTTGGTGATCTCTATGGGTTGCTCAAGCCAAATCTTGCCATTACGTATAACGGCTGAGAATGTATCTAACCCATTTCTCCCGAAAGTTTTGAGGTAAATGTGCAATGTGAAATAATCCCTTATCTTCCAGATGTTTGTGCTTGGGTTTTAGAATACCATCCACACACAGTTCTTCACGCACAATATCTAGCTCTAGGTTTCCCATTTCTTAAATTGCACAGTTGAAATGATTGTGAATATCATTAATAAGTAGTACCTTAGGAGGAATCTGAGATTGAGCTCCGTTCGGGTCTAGGGCTGCTACAATTGTGGGTACGATCTTGAAATCTGGTGCTCTCCATTCCCCTTGGACTAAAATTTCTGATCCTTTTTTTGCTGAAGTGCTGGATGATGCCATGGTAGCTCACAAAAAATTCTTTTCGCAAAAAGTATTTGAATCGCTGGATTGCTCTTGAAATTTTTTGCTCTCAAAGTGCTAAAGTTTGTGGTGAGGAATGAGTTCAATTTCTTTCCTTTTGTTTACAACTCTGTCATTAATGCTCAGTAGAAATTAGGGTATGAATTCTGACAGACTATCACCCACTAAGAATTAATTTCTCGGTAAAGACTTTGCAACTCGGTGAACTCGAGAATTCATATTGCTCTAACCTCGCTCGGTAAAGACTGGTACCGACCTTGCTCAGTGAAAACTAATACCGACCTTGCTCGGTAAAGACTGATACCAACCTTCCTATGATCTTATTGCATCTTGTATGCTGATTTAGATCTTTCTTTTAATTCATTTCTAGAACTGCTTGAAGTTTGTCTATGAGAATGCAGTTCCAGTGCTTTCTTGGAAATTTAGTTTGAGTCGGTAGAGCCACCAATTCCATTACTTGGACTGGTTTGCTTGGTAGATTTAGGAATCCACTTTTGTCTCACCTGTTTCCTGACCTTAGTTGCTTCATTCTTCTTTTCATCTTCAACTTCACTAGCATTCATGCAGTTTCTGGCTATGTGACCGAGTTTAGTACATTTGAAGCATCTTACGGTAGTATGTCTTTTCCTTAGATGATGTTTTATGCAGTTCATGCCAATGTGTCCATATTCTCCACAGTAATGACATCTACACCAGGTGTTGTAGTCCCATCCAAACATTGCTTTCATAATTTGTTCTGCTGGATTGAATGTTTTGGATCTGCACTCGGATGCTTTGTGACCTTGTTTGTTGCATTTATGACAATTACCTCTGAATCTTGGTTTTTCCTGCATTCATTTGCTTTGTGACCATGTTGATTGCAGTTGTAGCATTTTCCATTGAATTCTGCTTTTTCATTGTTCCAACATTTATTTGAAGTATGTCCTATTTTACCACAATGATTACAAGTAGGTTTCTGATTTCTTTGAGTACCTTGCTTAGAAGATTCACCTTCTCCTTTGTATCCAAGTCCTGCTTTTCCTTTTTGCCTATGAAGATTTCGCTCATACAGCTGATTCAAGTCTTCTTGGCTTTTCAGCATTCCTTCATTGATTTGTTTTTTAGCGTTTAGGTCATCCACCAATCTTAGATTGATTTCCTTTTCAGATCTTAGTTCTTCTCTTGTGCTTTCTATTTCTGATCTTAGATTTAGAATTTCCTCATTTGTATGGGAGATCTGATCAATTAGGTTTTCTAGCTGAAGGGTTTTATTTTGGACTTCATTGTTCCTTCCATCTAATTCATCTTTCAACTTGTTTCTTTTTTCTAAGATCTCACAAAATCTTGATGAGTGCAGCTCTTGTTCTCTTTTTAATTTTCTCACTTCTTCCTGCAGAGACCCATTCTTTTCTAAGAGTTCTTTGACAGCATTGTTTGCTTCATCTGAGCTATTTGAGGGAAAAAGATCTTCAATCTTTTTTTCAATGTAATTCTGATCATTCATCTGATTTGCAAGTTCCTTCCTTCTTCTTAGGGTTTGGGAAAGATGTTCTTTTGCTTCTTTAAGTTTAGCTATGGCCATTTCCAGATCTAGCTTTTCATTTTCAATCACCTTGTTTAGTTTGAATACCTCCATTGTCCTGAATCTTTGCTCAAGCTAGTTAAGCTTTATCTTGAGAACCAACTTTGCTCTGATACCAATTGTTGGAAATATTCAAGAATTAACCGAGTTACTGAGAGGGGAGGGGTGAATCAGTAACTCCAAATTTTCTTACAATTACAGATGTATTAACATATAATTCACGTTTTCTTTATGCATATAGAAAGCATGAAACTTAAAAGCATTCACAATAATGACACAAAGATTTGGTTACCCAAAAACTTTTCAAAAAGAAAGTAAAACTGGGGTGGGGATGAAACCCACAAAGCTTTAGTACTGCAGAATAAAGTTGGTCGGTTAATGCTTACAATTTGATCACTTCTAATGATCTACCCTGCTAGGAGCAATTAGGATTGCTAAATCCACCCTATTAAAGGATTTACAAACATACAATGAAGTATGCACTTGGTAAAGAGATTTTACAAAAGACTGTTAAGTCTACCTGGTTAAAAGATTTTAGTACTGATTCACCAGTTAGGATGAAATAGTAGATCTCTTACTTTGCAACTGGATTGTTGATTGAGATTCGCTGATGTACTGATCACCTTCTGTGATGAATTTGTCTTTGCTATTCCCTGTACTACTGTAGCCCTTTGTAATTCACTTATCTCTGCCTTTCTTTCTTTTTCACATTCATACTCATTTTATTACATCTTGACATTTTTACAACATTATTTATATACAAGTCTAAACAATTAATTACAATTACAAAATCGGCTTGACAAATAAACATAAGTGCCACTAAGTCAGCCCAAGTATGGTTACATGGTTCCTGCAAACTAACTCAGTGACTTTCTGATACTCGGTGTCCATTGCATTACTCGGCATCGTCATGCACTTAGTAGAAGTGGAGGCACGATTCATACTAACCACTCGGTAGGTTTTCAACTTGGTAAATATTGGTGACTCGGTAGACATAATGTTACTCAGTTTACACTGTCCTACTCGGTTTGTACTGTCTTGTTCGGTTTGCACTATCTTGCTCGGTTTGCACTGTCTTGCTCGATAAGCACTATCTTGCTCCATTTGCACTGTTCTGCTCGGTTTGCACTGTTCTACTCAGTTTGCACTATTCTATTTGGTTTGCACTTAAAATACAAATAAGTGTTGTCACTAGTGGCCATTCTACTTAATGCCGACAATATATATATATATATATATATATATATATATATATATATATATATATATATATACATATATATACATATATATATATATACACATATATATAGATATATATATATATATATATATATATATATATATATATATATATATATATATATATGTATATACATGTATATATATACATATATATACATATATGTATATAGATGTGTATATATATATATGTATATATATGTATATATGTATATACACGTATATATATATATATACACATATATATATATACATATATATATCTATGTACATATATATATATGTACATAGATATATATATGTATATA
>BSBK01008613.1:475000-535255 GCA_027943335.1 Chamaecyparis obtusa | reverse complement strand
AAATTGTATATCTCATAGGGTTGCGGGTTTCAATATTTAGAACCTATTTTCATGCACCTTAGCTTGAGTCATGCCCTAGCTGGAGGGCATAAAAATTTAGCTCCACCAAATGATACAAAATGACATGTTTAAAAATGATGCTTCGAAAAAAACATTTTCCTTATGTCATAAAGTCTCATTACATCATACTGATAAAAAAGAATCTTTCATACTTTAAACAACAAATGTTATCATGTGTCTTATATCATATGTCCACATTATGATATAAACATTATTCAATGCCTTTTCACTATGCCAAGTGCAATGTCGACCAAAAGCATTTTATTTGAACACATATTTTGATGTCTTCAATATCAGAGTGCGAAGATATTTTGCACAATATCAAATACTGATCACAAGACATTTCAACCAATGCATTGCAATGTCTATTGAACATGAAAGTAAGATATTTATAGTCACTTTAAAGTGACCACACCTTGAAATCTTTTAAGGAAAGAGTGACATGTTTGAAGGAAGCTTATATATAATGACTTTAAGTCATTAGACTTTGAACTCAATGAGATGGAATATGACTCTCTCAAATTTTCTTCACTTGTATATATGAAATATAAATAAAGAAAACAACCATCAATGCTAAATCAAGAAAGCATCATAATATCATATGACCAGCAAAGAAGTGCCAAATGACTATCATGTAATATATATCATGTATGTGGACCAAAGAGAGTTAGTGTTATGTTATCAAGGACAACAAGCTAACGAGAAACACATATATGCTCAAGTGTTAGCGTACCTTTTCTGCTTTTTGGTTAAAATCATACCCCACAAAACCCAAAATTATATCATAAGAGGGAGTTGTACCTCCAAAATTCAGAGGAATATCATCCATTTAATGAAGATATCTCCAACTGTTTGTGAGCAATTTATCCTCATGTTCAGGAAAAAGAGTCAAATTATTCATTATTCAGAAAGGACAAATATATATTTACTAACATGTCTATATTATGTAAATATGTAGTCACAAAATTTTCTAGAGTGGGGATATGGACATGACACATTTTCCTCTAATTTATTATAGATTTTCCTAGTAACTATGCATCGGTGTATTTAAACAAAGAAACTTTCTCAAATTTTAATGATTGTGGCATAGCATGTCAACATAGAATTTGATTATATGGATGTTGTCAAAATGTCATCTATATTAAGTGAATCCTTTGGCTTGCACTTCCTTTCTTAAATGAGGATCCATAGATAATTTTTTATATATGTAATTTTATTACGAAGATGCGGGCACATCATCTATGAGATCCTAAGTTGGAAGGAACACCATCATCCCATGTTGGAGGCACACCATCGTATCATGTTGAAGATACATCATACTCTACAAGACAAGGTGTAGGTACACCATTAAATCATGTTGAAGGAACATCATTGTCTACATCCCAAGGTGTAGGCACACCATTGTATCTTGTTGAAGGCACACCATTATCTACATCACATGGTGTACAAACACCATTGTATCATGTTGAAGGCACACCATTCTATACATCCTGAAGGTGTAGGAACACTATCGTGTCATGTCGAAGGCACACCATTAATATCTCAAGTTTGTGAGGTTCCATCTTTCACATCTCAATTTCAAGGCACATCATCTTCGGTTGAAGGTACATAATCCATCCTTCATGTTGTTGATGTTCCTAATGTTGAGCCCACTTAACACTTGAGAACACCTCCTAGAATTTTGTATAGAAAGCCAAAATGTGCCTCGCTAGTCTTTTACAACTACATCATATATATATATATATATATATATATATATATATATATATATATATATATATATATATATAATATTATATATATATATATATATATATATATATATATATAGATATATATATATATATATATATATATATCTATATATATATATATATATATATATATATATATATATATATATAATATATATATATATATATATATATATAGTATATATATATATATATATATATATATATGAAGTATTTATCAACTACAGTATATAACAGAGTACTAACGTGCTTTACAAAATGAATCTATACAATGCCTTAAATCTCATTTTGAAAGATTCACAATACATCTCACTTGAATAGAGTACAAATAATGTATATGTTTCTTCTAAATATACATCGGATATCCATATTAGATTACAAATGATGTTTTCTTTTTACACACTATTTATCATATCTCTATCCACCGTGAAAGCCTTTAACATCACGAATATGAAAAACAAATATATATATATATATATATATATATATATATATATATATATATATATATATATATATATATATATATATATATATATATATATATATATATATATATATATATATATATATATATATATATATATATATATATATATATATATATATATATATATATATATATATATATATTTATATATATATATATGAAGTATTTCTCAACTGAAGTGTATAACAGAGCAAGTAATGTGCTTTACAAAATGAATCTATACAATGCCTTAAATCTCATTTTGAAAGATTTTCAATACGTGTCACTTGAATAGAGTGCAAATAATGTAGATGTTTCTTCTAAATATACATCAGATATCCATATTAGATTATAAATGATGTTTTCTTTTTACACACTATTTATCATATCTCTATCCACCGTGAAAGCCTTTAACATCACGAATCTGAAAAATAAAAACTGTCATGGTAACTAAATAAAAATTGTATCTTCTATTTCTTTTATTAGATAACCTTTTCAAAACTAATCTAAAAAAATCCAACTCAATCAGTCTTATGTCTCTTCAACAAATAAATCTTTTATCAAGGTAACTTTGGAAATAAACATAAGAGACTCAAACTAGGGTTTAGGTTATTAAACATGAAGCAAGATAAACCACAAATAATACTAAGCTTTGGATCAAAAAAATAATCCCTTAAACAAAGAGTAAATGAAACCTAACCGAAGATCAGGCAAGATTTGAAACCCTAACTAGGGTTACAAAATTTCACTTTTCCTTTGTAAAAAATTCAAACAGAGTTTGCAAGCTCATCAATGACCTAACAAATCTCAATTGTAAGAAACAAAAAGCAATCAAGGTTTATAAATTATTTTTTAATATGAGCAAATAATAATATTAAACACCCCTTTTCTATCTTCAAATCTAACAAGGATTTATAGAAAAATAGAAAAATAAGAGATATGTTCCATGATGGAATATGGATGAAGTGACTGAGAGGGGGGGGGGGGGGGTGAATCAGTCAACCATAAAAACACTTCACAATTAATTCTTTGCAGATCCCTTAGGATATCTTAACAATGTTATCTGTTTTAGCACTCGGTAAATAGATTGCAGTAACCTTGAAGATGCAGAAAGTATTAGCAATATTTAGATATTCATCAGCACATGTATATGATTGAGGAAGCAATTAAGAACACAAGAGACACAAGATTTAACGTGGAAACCCAATATGGGAAAAACCACCAATGTATCTAGATACTGATTTTCACTTTTCTGAAGTGATGCCCGGTTAGAAGCCAACCCGGTAAAAGGTTACAAAAACACACTGTTAGGTGTGACCTTGTTAGAGGATTTAAAACACCCTGCTAGGAGTGGCCTGGTAAGAGGTCTTGAAAACAATTCAATGGAATTGTCACCTTGTTAGAGGATTTACATTATGGCTGTTAAACCAACTCGGTTAAGAGATTTAGAATTCACTGTTACAATGATAAGAAGGTAACAATAAAAAAATGACCTGTATAATAATGCAACTGTCTTGCTGATTACAGATCTCTGTTCTGCATAAGTCTGATCCTCTCTGATCGAATAAATCTTTGCTGCACCTCAAGGATATTTGAAACATCCTTCACAAATTCGCATTCACCTTTTTTCTTTTCTTCTGTAAATCTTCTGCTGTGTATATATACTTTTCACATTTGACCTTTTATTTATATGATTTTGGATAGTCGAATCGACATTATTTAGTATAACAGTCGGCTGAATTAAGTAAAACTCTATTTGCAAAAATCCTTCAAGGGCCGACAGTGCTCGGTGACCATATCTTTTTATAATTTTTTGGAGACTGAGGGAAACTCGGTAAACACCAACAATCCTTTACCTTTGATAACCGGCTGAACTTGGTAAGTACTAACTTTCCTCGATGACCGACTGAACTCGGTAAACGCTAAACTTTCTTCGATGACCGACTGAACTCGGTAAACACTAAACTTTCTTCGATGACCGACTGAACTCGGTAAACACTAAACTTTCTTCAGCAACCGAGTGAACTCGGTAGACACTGCTTTTCTTCGATAACCGAGTGGACTCGGTAAGCACTAATATTCCTGTCTGGCAGACCGACTGAGCTCGGTAGAAGCAGATTGCTGCGGACTATGACATTGTGTGACATCAAAGACAATACATAATTGAGTAGCAATTTCCTTCAGAAAATTGTTTCCAACAATCTCCCTCTTTGGCATTGATGGCAACACAATATGTCATAGCATAAGAAATTTGAAAGAGTTAGCTCGGTTTGGATTCAAATCTCCCTCTGTTAGGAAACTTCCTGTATCCTGAAAATTCTTCCTTCTGACTAATGAAAATTTCTTGAAGTAATAGCAAAGACAGAAGTAAACAATCTCCCTCTTTGACAACACATGCCAAAGACAATTCACATATTACCGGTGAAAATTAATGTACCTCAAGTACTGATTCATATGCAATGATTCCTTAATATGCTGCATCAACAGGTTGATTTTCAATCATGTTCTCGTTGATGCATCATTAAAACTGTATTTAGTGAGCCCCGGATAGGGGAATGACCCCTAACTTACCTCTTAGATACACAAATGCATCCTTAGGTAATGGTTTGGTAAAAATGTCTGCAATGTGTTCTTTTGTATGAATATATTCTAATCTGATTTCCTTGTCCTGCACCAATTCTCTGACAAAGTGATATTTAATAGCAATGTGCTTGGTTTTGGAATGCATCACTGGATTCTTAGAAATGTTTATTGCACTGGTATTGTCACAAAATATAACAAATGGTTCTTTGATTTCAACCTTCATACCTTCTAATAGCTGTTTAAACCAAACAATATTTGAACAGTTTACTGCAACAGCAACATATTCTGCTTCGGCTGTGGATTGAGATGTACAATTTTGCTTTTTACTAGTCCAGGATACCAGTCTTTTTCCAAGAAAAAATGCTCCACCACTTGTGCTTTTTCTGTCATCAATGTTTCCTGCCCAATCAGCATCAGTAAACACTTTCAAGTCTAGATTGCCTCCAAATTTATACCACAAACCATACTCTTCAGTTCCTCTTAAGTATCTTAAGATTCTTTTGATTGCCATCATGTGATTTTCCTTAGGTTTTGCTGAGAATCTAGCTACTATACCGATTGCTAAGGCAATATCAGGTCTTGTATGTACTACATACTGCAATTTTCCAATCATAGATCGGTATAGGGTCTGATCAACTTCTTTTGAATCATCATTTTTGGTAAGTTTCAGTCCAGTACACATGGGTGTACCAACTGGTTTTGAATCTTCCATTCCAAACTTCTTAAGTATCTCCTTAATGTATTTGGATTGAGTAATGTATATACCATTCTTGCTTTGCTGAATTTGAAGACCAACAAAGAATTTTATTAAACCAAACATAGACATTTCAAATTCTTTGTTCATTTGCTCTGAAAATTCTTTGCACTGATCCTCATTCCCTGTAAATATAGTATCATCCACAAATATTTCTGCCAATACAATTTTGTCATCCGGTCCTTCTTTAATATACAGATTGCTGTTATCATTAGCTCTTTTGAAATTAATCTGGATCAAATAGTTATGGAGTCTTTCATACCATGCTCTAGGAGCTTGTTTTAAACCATACAATGCTTTGTGTAACCTGTAGATCATGTCCCTTTTGTCTGGATCAACAAAACCTTCAGGTTGTTCGATGTAGACTTCTTCATCAAGAATTCCATTGAGAAATGCAGATTTTATATCCATCTGATATACCTTAAATCCTTTGTGTGCTGCATAAGCAAGTAGAGTTCTTACACCTTCTAATCTTGCAACAGGAGCAAAAGTTTCTCCATAATCTATACCTTCTTCTTGAGAATAACCTTTACATACCAGTCTAGCTTTGTTTCTAGATACTTGACCATCTTCATTCAGTTTATTTCTGAATACCCATTTTGTTCCAATTACATTCTTATCTTTAGGTCTAGGTACAAGAGTCCAAGTTTTGTTCCTTTGTATTTGTTCTAATTCTTCATTCATTGCTTCAATCCAACTTTCATTCTCCAATGCATCTTTGATATTTCTAGGTTCAAAATCAGTAAGTAGACATGTACCTTTTAGCTTGCTTCTTGTCATAGTACCATCTGATTTGTTTCCAATGATTTGATCTGGTGTATGATGTCTTCTGACATATTTGGCTAGTATAGGTTCCTTGCCTTTTGAATGATTCATGCTGTTGTCTTCTAGGATCTCTTCTTCAGGTTGCTCGGGCTCGGTAGATATTTGCTCGGTAACTTCAGGCTGAGACTCGGTCTGAATTTCTTCCTGTGACTCGGTTTGAACTTCTTCCTGTGACTCGGTAACTGTGCTCGGCTCGGTAGATATAGCTTCCTTATTGATAGTTGTGTCTGTCAGTGTTTCAGGTTCAATGTAAACGAATCTTCTGTAGTTCTCAGGTTCCCTTTTGCTTTCTTCCTCAGTCTTTTCTGCAAACTCATCAAATTTTACATGTATACTTTCTATGACTTTGTGAGTAGATAAGTTCAGACATTTGTATGCCCTGCTTTTGCTAGAATATCCTAGGAATATTCCTTCATCACTTTTCACATCAAATTTATTTCTTCTGGATTCTTTTAAGATATAACACTTGCTACCAAATATTTTCATGTAACTTACATTAGGTTTATAGCCATACCATAATTCATAAGGAGTTTTGAATGTGTCTATCTTCAATTCTACTCGGTTCAAGGTATGAACTGCGGTGCTGATAGCTTCCTTCCAGTACTTTATAGCGATGTTCTTTTCTATCATTAGAGTCCTTGCACAATCCATAATAGATCTGTTTCTTCTTTCTGCTATTCCATTCTGCTCAGGAGTTCTAGGAGCTGATACCTATCTTTTGATTCCTCTTTCAATGCAGAAGTTGTTAAAATCATGGGAGATGAATTCACCACCTCTGTCTGATCTTAAGCATTTCAATCTTTTCCCTGTTTCTTTTTCTACTCTTGCTAAGTACCATTTGAACTTTTCAAATGCTTCTGATTTTTCTCTTAAATACATGACAGTCATCATTCTAGAATAATCATCAACGAAAAGAATAAAGAATTTATCTCCAGTATAGCTTTGTATTCCAATAGGTCCACATAAATCAGTATGCACAATTTCCAAAATTTCTTTAGACTGATAGTTCTTACTCTTAAAACTAGTTTTACTCATTTTGCCAATCTGACAATTCTTACATAGACCAGTGTCAGGTTTCTTCAAAGTAGGAATGCCTCTAACCTTCTTGAATTTGCTTATTTTTATCATGTTATCAAAATTCACATGACATAACCTTTTGTGCCATAGCCAACTTTCTTCTATTTGAGCAATAAAGCATGAATATTCATTGAGATCAAGATAAAATAAGTTACCTTTTGTTTGTTTGCCTGATCCAATGAGTTTTCCTTTTCCATCCAGCAGTCTTGCTTGACCATTCATGAATTCAACCTTGAAACCAGTGTTGATTAGCTGTGCTACACTTAGAAGATTATGTTTTAGTCCTTCAACCCAGTAAGCATTATCACATATGAGTTCTTTGGTTAATGAGATTCTTCCTTTTCCTTTTATACAACAAGGTTCATTGTTTCCAAATCTTACATTACCATTGTCACAGTCTTCTAGATATTCAAATTTTGTCTTGTCACCAGTCATGTGGTGTGAACATCCGCTGTCTATTATCCATATATCATCTTTGCTTATATGAGAAATAAGTGCCATCTTATCTTCATCATCATCAGATTCATCTTTTATAGCAATAAAGACAATTTCTTCTTCACTATCATCAGAATCTTTAGCCATAAAACATGATTTCTTACCTTTATCCTTGTATGATTTGAAATTCTTTTTGCCATAGTACTTGTGACTTCTCTTTTCTTCTTTGACTTGCTTGTTTGGGCACCTAGCTGCAATATGTCCAATTTCTTCACATGAAAAATAGATTAAAGGAGTTTTACCTTTATACTTACCTTTCCCTCTAGAGTACTTCTTTGCAAGTAATGCTTCTACAATTTCAAGATCACTATCAGAACTTTCTTCTGATTCTTCTTCACTTTCTGACTGAACTTCTTTAATTTTCTTGTTCTTCTTTAGTGACACCTTGGCCTCAAATGCTGATTCAATATTTTTGGAACTAGGAACATAGTTATCATAGTTGTCTAATTCAAAAGCTGTCAATCTTCCAACTAAAGCATCCAAAGTTATATTGTGGTTTGCTTCACATCTTCTTTCTTGAATAGCTGATACTCTTATTGCATAGATAGGGAGTAGTGTTTTGAGTACCTTACTTATAACAGTCTCATCTGAGATTGTTCCTCCAGAAGCTCTAATTGCACTTACACTTGCTTTGATTCTTTCAACATATTTTGCAATGTTTTCGTCTTCCTTCATATTCATCTTGTCAAACTGTCCTCTTAGGCTTTCTGCTTTGGCTCTTTTCACATTTGCATCACCACCATATATTTTCTTCAGTGCCACCCACATTTCATATGCAGTAGTGCAGTCTTTAATATCATCAAATTCTTCATAGCTGAGAGCAGATGCAATGTCTATCATCATGGTGTTGTGAGTCTTTTTATCTGCAATGTCTTCAACAGTTAATGCGCCATTAGGAATTGTGTACTCTTCATCAATGTATTTGCATCCTGAATCACCAATGGAAGCCAGATGAAGTCGCATGAGACCTTGCCATGCTGAAAAGTTATCTCTGTTAAGCTTTGGAATTTCCCTCTTGTAAGACATCCTGATCTTTAGCTTAGGTCTTTGAAACCCTTCCTGCAAGCACCAAAAGCTCTGATACCAATTGATGGAATATGGATGAAGTGACTGAGAGGGGGGGGGGGGGGGGTGAATCAGTCAACCATAAAAACACTTCACAATTAATTCTTTGCAGATCCCTTAGGATGTCTTAACAATGTTATCTATTTTAGCACTCGGTAAATAGATTGCAGTAACCTTGAAGATGCAGAAAGTATTAGCAATATTTAGATATTCATCAGCACATGTATATGATTGAGGAAGCAATTAAGAACACAAGAGACACAAGATTTAACGTGGAAACCCAATATGGGAAAAACCACCAATGTATCTAGATACTAATTTTCACTTTTCTGAAGTGATGCCCGGTTAGAAGCCAACCCGGTAAAAGGTTACAAAACACACTGTTAGGTGTGACCTTGTTAGAGGATTTAAAACACCCTGCTAGGAGTGGCCTGGTAAGAGGTCTTGAAAACAATTCAATGGAATTGTCACCTTGTTAGAGGATTTACATTATGGCTGTTAAACCAACTCGGTTAAGAGATTTAGAATTCACTGTTACAATGATAAGAAGGTAACAATAAAAAAATGACCTGTATAATAATGCAACTGTCTTGCTGATTACAGATCTCTGTTTTGCATAAGTCTGATCCTCTCTGATCGAATAAATCTCTGCTGCACCTCAAGGATATCTGAACATCCTTCACAAATTCGCATTCACCTTTTTTCTTTTCTTCTGTAAATCTTCTGCTGTGTATATATACTTTTCACATTTGACCTTTTATTTATATGATTTTGGATTAGTCGAATCGACATTATTTAGTATAACAGTCGGCTGAATTAAGTAAACTCTATTTGCAAAAATCCTTCAAGGGCCGACAGTGCTCTGTGACCATATCTTTTTATAATTTTTCGGAGACCGAGGGAACTCGGTAAACACCAACAATCCTTTACCTTTGATAACCGACTGAACTCGGTAAGTACTAACTTTCCTCGATGACTGACTGAACTCGGTAAACGCTAAACTTTCTTCGATGACCGACTGAACTCGGTAAACACTAAACTTTCTTCGATGACCGACTGAACTCGGTAAACACTAAACTTTCTTCAGCAACCGAGTGAACTCGGTAGACACTGCTTTTCTTTGATAACCGAGTGGACTCGGTAAGCACTAATATTCCTGTCTGGCAGACCGACTGAGCTCGGTAGAAGCAGATTGCTGCGGACTATGACATTGTGTGACATCAAAGACAATACATAATTGAGTAGCAATTTCCTTCAGACAATTGTTTCCAACAGTTCCATTGTACAACATGAGAACTTAAAACATAAATTAACAAAACACACTGATAAACACAAAAGATAATAAAAAAATTGACTAAAAAAGAAGATTAAGAGGAGTGAAACACCTGATAAACGGTTTTCCTCATTTCACTGAACTTCTTCATAAATCTATTATCAAATCTTTTGCAATAAATCTCCAATTGTAACTATCTTCCTGATTTGGTAGCTTTACTACAATCTCAGAAAATTGTATATCTCATAGGGTTGTGGGTTTCAATATTTAGAACCTATTTTCCATGCACCTTAGCCTGAGTCATGTCCTAGCTGGAGGGCATACAAATTGAGCTCCACCAAATGATACAAAATGACATGTTAAAAATGATGCTTCGAAAAAAACCATTTTCCTTATGTCATAAAGTCTCATTACATCATACTGATAAAAAAAAGAATCTTTCATACTTTAAACAACAAATGTTATCATGTGTCTTATATCATATGCCCACATTATGATATAAACATTATTCAATGCCTTTTCACTATGCCAAGTGCAATGTCGACCAAAAAGCATATTCTTTGAACACATATTTTGATGTCTTCAATATCAGAGTGCCAAGATGTTTGCACAATATCAAATACTGATCACAAGACATTTCAACCAATGCATTGCAATATCTATTGAACATGAAAGTAAGATATTTATAGTCACTTTAAAGTGACCACACCTTGAAATCTTTTGAGGAAAGAGTGACCTGTTTGAAGGAAGCTTATATATAATGACTTTAAGTCATTAGACTTTGAACTCAATGAGATGGAATATGAGTCTCTCAAATTTTCTTCACTTGTATATATGAAATATAAATAAAGAAAACAACCATCAATGCTAAATCAAGAAAGCCATCATAATATCATATGGCCATCAAATAAGTGCCAAATGACTATCATGTACTATCTATCATGTATGTGGACCAAAGAGAGTTAGTGTTATGTTATCAAGGACAACAAGCTAACGAGAAACACATATATGCTCAAGTGTTAGTGTGCCTTTTCTGCTTTTTGGTTAAAATCATACCCCACAAAACCCAAAATTATATCATAAGAGGGAGTTGTACCTCCAAAATTCAGAGGAATATCATCCATTTAATGAAGATATCTCCAACTGTTTGTTAGTAATTTATCCTCATATTTGGGCAAAAGAGTCAAATTATTCATTGTTCAGAAAGGACAAATATATATTTACTAACATGTCTATATTATGTAAATATGTAGTCACAAAATTTTCTAGAGTGGGGATATGGACATGACACATTTTCCTCTAATTTATTGCAGATTTTCCTAGTAACTATGCATCACTGTATTTAAACAAAGAAACTTTCTCGATTTTTAATGATTGTGGCATAGCATGTCAACATAGAATTTGATTATATGGATGTTGTCAAAATTCTATATTAAGTGAATCCTTTGGCTTTCACTTCCTTTCTTAAATGAGGATCCATAGATAATTTTTTATATATGTACTTTTAATTGTTGAAAAATAAATTTATTTTCAATTAAGAAATGACCTTTTACTATATAAATGAAGAAAACGATGACAATATTTGATTACATACAAATGGTCTTTACAACTTCCTCATCATCTCCTTACAATCTATAATTGAGGGCAAGAGAAATTTGTAAGTTGACAAATTATTATTGTTTAAATTGTTTATGTGTATAGAGTGTTTTGCAAGTAACTAGTTCATCACCCAATTCATGCTCATACTAGTTAAGTTTCTTAGAGCACACATAGGATAGTTGTTCTTAAGCATTATATTCTTTCATTAGTTAAAAGATACCAAAATGTCCCTAACATATCAACATAGAATTTGATTATAAATGTTCTCAAAATGTCATCAACAATAAGTAAATCCTTTGGCTTGTGCACTTCCTTTATTAAAAGAGGATGCATAGATTCATGATACTGGTCTTGTGAATTTAGCTTATTATAGGTAATAATTGGTTTGTTGATCTTTAATGCTTTGATAGACCAAAAAATTAAGTGGGCTCATAAACTATATTGAGATGGAGATATATGACACAACTTTGTATAGTAATTGAAATGAAGAAAATGATGACAATATTTGATTACATGCAAATGGTCTTTACAACTTCCTCATCATCTCCTTACAATCTATAATTGAGGGCAAGAGAAATTTGTAGGTTGACAAATTATTATTGTTTAAAATTGTTAATGTGTATAGAATGTTTTACAGGTAGCTAGTTCATCACCCAAGTCATGTTCATACTAGTTAAGTTTCTTAGAGCACGCATAGGATAGTTGTTCTTAAGCATTATATTCTTTCATTAGTTTTATGATACCAAAATGTCCCTAACATATCAACATAGAATTTGATTATAAATGTTCTCAAAATGTCATCAACAATAAGTAAATCCTTTGGCTTGTGCACGTCCTTTCTTAAATGAGGATACATAGATTCATGATATTGGTCTTGGGAATTTAACTTATAATAGGTAATAATTGGTTTGTTGATCTTTAAAAACAAAAGGCATGCAAATATGCAACTGGCATATGATTTTATCTTCACGATTTCCTCGATGAAGAAACACACTTCACAATTGGCCCAAATAAATTTGTGGTCTTGTTAAAAGCGTTGAATTGATTATGAGCACCATGCTTTCACTTTTGGAGTTGGTGAAAGAAAATGCTAAAAGACTAAATCTAGTGGGAAAGTCCATGATTAAGCACGCTTGAGTTGGAGTAGTATTGGGATGGGGGATCCCTGAGAAGGCCTTCAAATGAACCACCAATCATGAAACAAAGGTAAATGAATTTGACTCAAAAAGTACACAATCAAATTCTTTCTAAAAGCAATATCATAATCACTTTAATTATCAACTATATATAATATAAATATATTACAATATTAAACCTTGTCAACTATGTATAATATAAATATATTGCAATCTTAAACCTTGTGATCATGAGGTTTAATTTTGCAATATAATTATTAAATTATATAGGATTGATAATGAAGTTGGAAAATATTAGCCAGTACGTCAAACTAAACAGTGGAGATGCGGGGTATCGAACCCCGTGCCTCTCGCATGCAAAGCGAGCGCTCTACCGTTTGAGCTACATCCCCTCATTGGCTTACCAGTATAATGCCAGCTTAATAGTAAAATTCTAAATCATTACGATAAACTATAGCTCAGTGGTAGAGCGTCAGTCTTGTAAACTGAAAGTCCGCAGTTCGATCCTGCGTGAAGGCATCTCTTGTAAATGTGTTTGTTTTCCCATCCGGGTAACACAACGGTAGGAGAAGCAGGTAATGACAGCTTAGGTGAATAAGCACGATGTTCATTAATCTGGGGAACCATACCAAATGGAAAAGTAATAGTGGTACCGGAAACACCAATAGTATAGGGGCTCCATTCTTGCAAAGTTTGGCTTCCAATTATACAATCATACTGTTTGATAGGATATTGCAGAAAAGTAGTATGGTGAACAGTATTCGGAAATTGGATAGGAACAGAGGCCTGAAAACGAATAGGATTGTTCTTATGGGTTACCGAATGAATAGTTGTTGAGGCAGGCAACCAACAATCTATAGGAAAACATTGAGGACAAGCAATGTTGCAATCAGCACCAGAGTCTAATAAAGCACACAAGGTATAGGGCTTCATTCCAGGGATTTTTATGGTACGCAAAAATGCTGGACAAGGATTAGAAATACTTTTGATATAAGCAAAAGCTTGTTTTTCTGTATCACCTGGGTGTTCATCAACTGGTGGTGGCTTTTTAGCTTCTTCTTGAACCAAATAATTGTCAAGAGTAGAATATTTCAAATCTTGAAGTTCTTTCTGCACATTAGCAATTTCTTCTTTTCCTTGAACCTCTTCAAGAAGTGCCGACGTCAACAACAATTAGCTTGATTTACCAGTATAATGCCGGCTTAATAGTAAAATTCTTAATCATTACGTTAAACCAAAGCAAGCTGCCTTTATAGCTCAGTGGTAGAGCGTCAGTCTTGTAAACTGAAGGTCCGCAGTTCGATCCTGCGTGAAGGCAATTTTGTATTTCGCTTTCTTCTCCCTTATCGTGACCGGCTGAATCTGCCTTACTAAGAAGGCGATGGAGTAGCAAGAGCCGTAATCCAGGATAGGTCACCTTCATATAATTTATTTTACTACGTAAATTACAATCATCTCTCTCCTCCTGCAATGCAATGGAACGACGGACTGGTGTCGCCTGCTGTACCTTAAAACACTTCATATACACCATTGTACACAGTGGGCAATGTCTACCTGCTATGCTCCGTTTGTGTTTTGCTTGGACCAGGAGTTGAGCTTCTCTCTCACATTTTTCATTTACTTCAATTCCACCGCAGCCTCGGCGGGTAACTGCGTCTCTACTCCCGAGGCGATGCGAGGACGCACAGGGACACGCGTGCCTTTGCTCCCACATTCCCTACGCAATCAATGATCTTAGCGCTGCATATACTGCGTTGTACACAATATCAAACGTCTCTTCGGAGACATCCGATAAAATTGGAACGATACAGAGAAGATTAGCATGGCCCCTGCGCAAGGATGACACGCATAAATCGAGAAATGGTCCAAATTTTTTTAGAATTACCCCATTTGCCATTATTATGTTTCATTTTCCTAATTTCTCATTTCGAATGCAAATAAATATATATTGGTTTATTAATCCATGGTCAAGGATTTTTTGGCCAATTGTTTATTCACCCTCCTTTTGGGTGTTATGAGTATTAATTGTGATAGCCAAAGTCTTATTGATTTGATTTTAGTGTTATGAGACTATAGATACATAATATCACTTTATTCGTGACATTCTTGAGAGTGGTAGGGTCATGATTTATATGTTGGATTTCAAATTCCAGGTTACAAAATAGTGAGCATATATAATAGCTGTTGGTTTAGGGAGGCTATCGATCATGCTTCATTTACAATTGATTCATTTTGACTTTCCTTTTATGTTATTATAATGTATAATATCAAGTGGGGGATGCTAAGCATCAATCTAATGATAACCTTTCAATCCTATGTATGTTTATTCAAATTTCTTGGAATTGGTATTTGGATGCCTATGAGAGAGACGAGAGATAAAATTACTCGATTATTATTAGTATGTAGGATATATCTAGAACACTTTTATCGTATGTATTAACATGCTACACATACATCACACCATCCCATGAAAGGCATATCAAATGTCTCCCTCACTTCTATACCTTGCTGGAAGGGAATAATATTGATAAAATGAAAGATAAAGATCAAGGGAAACATAATCTTCAGTTGCTTGGTCCAGGTTCTAGAACCAGATCCAGTACTAGAAAGAAGACTGTGGTCCAGGCTAAAGATATTTCCAACTTGAAGGAGTCCATCAAGAATATGCAGAATCAGATGGAGGAATCCGAGGCATTCCTCAAAATGATGAAGTGACCCTATTGTTGGGAGTTCTTTTGCCCTATTTTGTTGGTAGTTTTTTGTTTTAGTATCTTGCACTTTTTGTGCTAGTGCTTTAATGTATTATCTGGGATATGTCCCTCTGGGATAGTGCTTTAATGTATACAAAGAAGATTGGCACTGGCTATGGGGGGGCCAAAATGCACCCACCCCATTATCGGGTTTGGCATCGCCATGCCTCATGATGCCATGACCCCATCAACCATCGACTTCCAGTCAAACCTTTATGCCTACCTTAAAATTTGGAATTAATTTATGCCAGTCATAAAAGATGGAGTTCATTTTGCTAGTAATTTGTTTTGCCATAAGCGTCCATTTGTATCACCGAAACTGTGTATTTTTATGACAATTAAAATTAAAAATATAAATATAATGTTCTTTTTGTTGATTAATAATTTAAATTGTTTATTATTTTTATTAATTGAATAATTTTTGTATTTGTATATATTACCTTTTTTTAAAATGTTGATGAAAAAGATTATATTTATATTTTAAAAAATTAAAGTTTTGAAATAATCTTCTAAAAATTTCATTAATTTAATTTATAATGTAGCAATTAAAAATATAATTTAACTTTATGATGATTTATATAATTTTATTTTATAATTATTTAATAAAGATTTTTAATAGCTATATCTATGACAAAAATTATTTTTTGTTTATTAATAAGATATATGTTATTAATACGATTGGACATTTTATTGAATGTAATTTTGTAATTATACAGAGTTCAACATAAATTTTTATGTTCATTATGAGGAAAAAATTGAAATGTATTTGAAAGAATTGTTGTATTTGAAAAAAAATATTTTTTTTGTGTTAAAAAAATATTATTATAATTCGCATAATTTGACACTATTTTTTGAACGTTAGTATTTTCATTTCTTTTTTAATTTTAAATATGATGTATTCATATGAAGCATAATAAACCAAATGGTACATGACAAATTGGTGGGAACATAAACACAACAAGATGATGATGAACAACTATAATATACATATTGAAATTTAGGGCATCATAGTGTTATCATGATGATAGGACACCAAAAAATTGGTTTTCCCATAAAAAGAGTTTTTTGAACTCTTTTCTAAATAGTCAGATGCAAAGCTACAATAGGACTCTGCTTCCTAGTCGTTGTTTTGTTGTCACTTGGAAGAATAATCCTCTTCCTTGTTTGGATGAATGAAGAGACACATATTATATGTTTGTTAGAGACTCAGATAGATTATAAATATGAATTTTTAATCAAGAAAATGATAGTTAGTAGGTGGTAGATAGCCAGATAGTTGGATCCTCATTATGTAAAAACATTAATTTTAATAGAAAGTGACATATTATATTTTCAATGGTGCAATTTACTTGTGTATGAAATTCTGAGAACTTAACCAAGAGTGTAAATTTGTAATCAAGGCTCACTTAAGGTGTTTTGCACATTTGATAGTTATAGTTAAGAAAAATCTACATCAACTATTTTGTTCTTACATAGTTTCTTGGAACAACTGTTCTAAAATTAGATTTATGTTCAACATTTTTATACTCTCGATTTTGTTTATTTCTTATAGTTTATTTCCTATACACATTAATAGAATAGCTTAGAGCCTCCCATAGTATACATATAGTGTAGTCCCATTTCAAGTATACATGCCTGAGTTGGAAAGATTAAATGTAACTTATAGTCTACTAGAGGTTTCCCAACATAGCATAGTGTATCACTTCAAGTTATAGAAGATTTGATTATGCTAGCCTAAATCATTAGTGGATATAAAAATCTCTACATGTACCATGATTTGTGCATGTATATGTAAATGTTTTGCATGTGAAGTCTAGTATCCTCATTAATCTATGTATCCTCATTTAAGAAAGGAAGTGCACAAGCCAAAGGATTTACTTATTGTTGATGACATTTTGGGAACATTTATAATCAAATTCTATGTTGATATGTTAGGGACATTTTGGTATCATTTAACTAATGAAAGAATATCATGCTTAAGATCAACTATCCTGTGTGTGATCTAAGAAACTTAACTAGTATGAACATGACTTAGGTGATAAACTAGTTACTTGTAAAACACTCTATACACATTAACAATTTAAACAATAATAATTTGTCAACTTACAAATTTCTTTTGCCCTCAATTATAGATTGTAAGGAGATGATGCTGAAGTTGTAAATACCATTTGTATGTAATCAAATATTGTCATCATTTTCTTCATTTTTCTAGTAAAAGGTCATTTTTTAATTGAAAATAAATTTATTTTTCAACAATTAAAATTGTAGATATAAAAAATTATCTATGCATCCTCATTTAAGACAGGAAGTGTAAGCCAACAGATAAGTTCAATTGCATGGAAGACAACAATATCTTAGTTTTGACATTACATTATCTATTATCATATTTTTGTTCACATTATCTAATGAATAAACTAGTAGTGAGTGGAAGACTTGTAAGGTGGTTGCTCTTGTTACAAGAGTTTGACATCACTATCATGAAAAACTTGGGAAGACTATTATAGTAGCATATTTCCTCTTATAGTTAACAACCTCATCAAATTATCCAGTGGTAGATGATTCATTTTCTTATGAGAATCTCTTTTCTCTCTCAATTCACGTTCCCTAGTATGCAGATATTGCAAATTACTTGGTTGCAGGATAATCTCCTCCACATTTGTGACCTAAATGAAAAGGGCAACTAGTTTAACATAGTTTTTCCTATTCTTTGATAGTTGGATATTTATTCTATGTTGTCCTTCATAATTTCATGTACATGTGCCTTAGTGAGGATGAAATTTTTGACATACTCAAGGCTTGCCATGATGAACCCTATGGTGGAAATTTTCCACAAAGTGGACATTAATAAAGAAGTTCTTAATATAGGATATTATTTGCCAACCATACACAAAGATGCATCTCAATACACAAGAAGGTGTGACAAATGTCAAAGCATGGATAGACCCACAAGGAGTGGTAAAAGGCCTTTGCAACCACAATTATGTTGGTAAATAAATAGATTCAACATTGAAGATTGTTAAGATCAATATATAACCAATAAACTAATCAAAGGATGAGATACAAGGCTTGGATAGATACAACATGAAAATATGAAACTCATATTCAATTTAAAAATTAAATTGTCCTAATTGTGGAAAACTCATGATTAGATCCTTCTTTTTTAGGATGTCAATAAATAGCCTATTAACCATGTTTAATAAACCTATCTTATGTGAACTTATAACAACAATAAATAATGATTAACATCATCACAAGATAGCAATAATAAGGTGTAAATGAGAAACATACCATCCACACTTAACACAAGATCTAGGCGGAGAAACCTTTGTCGGAAATAAAACCCCACCAAGAAGAGAGGACACAATTGTATTAACAATAGTAAATGTGCTTGCAATACAATCACTTACATTGTCCTCTTTCCTCCACTATAGAAGCACCTATGTACATGTGAAAAACCTCCTCATTTATCTCATCCATCATTCAAACCTATAGAGAAATTTACTTTTAAGTGTTCTAATATGTTGCGATACAATCTACATAACAAAGGTTGTATTTATAGAATTGCAAGAGCTCCGAAAAAATCAATGAAGGTTTTTTAAGGATCCTCTTCATTTATCACAACAACCCTTGTAATTCCTCCATGTAACTTGAAAATACATTGGTTTATCTTCCAATACGTTCCCTCCAACATGGATACCTATATTTGTAAGATAAACATTACACTAAATCTAATAAATGATCAAAAACCAAGAGAAGCATGTTGCCTCTTCCATGCTCCCACTGGAATAAGCCCATAGGTCACTCTTTTTCCACTTTCTTAATTCATTAAATATATTATTCTATACATTTATAAGTGGGGAAAACAATATTAAAAATGTGTGTTCACAACCCACTTTTAGATCATTGCTAGTGGAACCTATCACCCCATATGAATTTATCACAAATAATGGTGAGAATTAAATATTAAAAAAAATTGTCTCAATACGTTATAAGTGCCTTAGAACACTTTCCAAAGATATTGCAACCATGTCATCATATTTACAAGGTACACGACACCTTAATTCTAACAAATTGGTGGTCACACTATTTGATAAATGGGATCTTGATTTCATTGGACCCATAGAACCTCCCCTAAATGCCAAATCCTATACATTTGAATATCTTACTAAATCGGTAGAAGTAAAAGCTTTGGGAGCTGCACAAGACACCAAGTTGCTCATGAAAATATATTTGCAAGATAGGGTGTGTCACAAAGATAGTAACAAATCAAGGTTCATAGTTCAATTTTGTTTGATTGTGCAACTGTTAAAGGAATATATAATCAGACATATGAAACAAACTCCATATTATCCACAATCTAATGGGAAAGTTTAAGTAAGTAATAGGGCTACATAGGCTAGATTGGGGTAGTAGACTTCCTAGAGAAATTTAGGGATATAGGACAACATGGAAGACTACGACATGATTTACACCCTATGAGCTAGTTTATGGAAAAAAATAATTCCTTCCAATTAAGTTTGAATATAAGAAACTCCACACAATAGTAGCATTAGAAATGGATCTCTCAGAAGCACAAAGAGAATTCAAATATTATCTTAATTGTCTTGATGAGATTATAATGGCATCCACTCAACATAAAAAAATTATCCAATAGGGAACAAGAAAGTGGTATGATTAATACACCAAGACCAAGGATTTTATAGAAGGGTATTGGGCATTACTTTTTAATTCAAGATACAAGGATTTTATAGAAGGGTATTGGGCATTACTTTACCTTATTCATTGCCACTTCTTGGTTGATCTTCTTTGCAAGTTTATTTTGAATCTTAGATTTGGCCCTTTCTTTAATCCTTTTGTCAGCTTCAATGTCTGGGGCATTGATTTCTTCTGCAAGGGTGTCAAGTTGGTCCATAATGGGAGTATCCTCATTAATTTGTACCTCTGGTACGACCTATTGTAAGATATCTCTTACATTCTCTAGTATTTCCTTGCTCTTGCTTTCCATTCTTAACTTTTCTTGTGCTGCTTTCCTGGTATACAACTCCCCATATTTTCTAAGTTCCTTAGGGCTTAGGGTCCTTGGGTCACAATACGGTATAACTATTACTTCATCTAGTGTGACCTTCCCTCTTCCTTATTTCTTCTTCTCCGGCTCTTGAGGTGAGATTTTTACAAATGGTACAATATCCTTTACCTCAGAGCTTTGAGTAACCTGCTTGGTTGACACATTTTATTCCTTCTTCTACTCCTCAGGAACCTGTGTGTCGGTTGACTGAGGTGGAGCCTTTGATGTTGTGCCCGGTGGGGTAGCCTCGGTTACTTTAGGGTCATCTTGGACCTTTGTATCTGTCTTTGTTTCCTCTTTCTCTTCAGGCTTATTTATATCAGCTAGTTTTCTTGCATCTTGTTCCCCTGATGTGTCCATCAGTTGCTTGGGGTTTGAGCCTTTGGGTTGTTCCTTGGTCAAAATTTCAACAGCTTCCACAAGGATAGGAAGTTCACTTGGTAAAAGTATGATTGCAGGCTCGGTAATAGTACCTTCATCTTGTGTTGTGCCTCTCACAATATTCACATCCTCATCTTCATCTCTATCATCAGGATCACCATTAGTAATGTCCTCAATGAGTACATCTAATGGTGTATTATCTAAAATATGGATCTCAGCCTGATCCGGTGCATCCTGTGAAATGTTTATTTCCTCATCAACAAGTGTAGTATCAATCATCTCACTAATTGATGCATTTATCTCTTTGGTTTTCTTTTCCAAATTAGCATCATCAATATGGACGCCTTTTCCTTTGATCTCTGTCTCTTCTTAGATAAATTTAAGAAAGTTGACTTTTCAGCTTGCTCCCATGCTAGAATTATGGAAGTCCAAATGAGTTGGCTAGACTCATCAACATCTGCCAGATTTTCATCTAATATCTGCAAAGCCTGACCTTTTACTCTGAATCTCCTAGAGTAAGATGTCATGTATTCCTCAATTTTAGAAGTAGACAAGTTAGGAATTTCCAGAACTAGGGCTTGTTCCCTTATATTCTTTTCTGTGTCCAAGGCATAGGACCATTTTTGATTTATTCTTTCCTCTAATGCCTTTGGTAGTTGCCTTAGATGCCATTTGATCAATCTAGGTTTTTGGCAAATGTGTTGAATGTACTTAGTAGAATTTGTACTTACTCAAAATAGATGAAGAACGTGCTCGGTTTGATCTGAAACTGAATTGAATTCTCCTAAAAACTCTTAGCTCAAATTCACTCTATGAAATAATCGCTCTTCGAAATCACTTGGTGAAAAATAAACTAAGTCTTCCATGTATTTATAGGCTTTTTTGAATTCCTACTTAAAACTTTTGTCATAAATGCTTGACCTACTTCCAACTCAGTGACAACTGTCAACTTGATGATTACCGCAAAACAACATCAACTTGGTTAACATATGACTTTTCACTCGGTTGATACTGATACTCAGTTAACCTTTCATATTAGTCACCGACGGGTAACTCTCTACTCGGTCTTGCATATACCGACTATATGACTTTGTTAGCTAAAAAATTAGAAACCATAATGCATCTTAATTCATGCAAATTTGGTATGTGTACATCAGATATAAGGAACTGTATGTAAGATATAATCAATTAGGAATATCAGTTCCATACATACCTACTTGACCTTAGGTGGAGGTACTGATGTCACCCAATCTAGTGGATGAGGTTTCACTGATAGAATTACTTGACTCAATGTTTCCACTTGATGTCTTTCTCCATATGGTTAAAATAATCCTCATGATATCTACAATACTATGGCCACTCTCAAATATATGTCCTTTTGGTGCTCAGTCTCTGCAATCTTTGCTTAGGTGACCGGCTTTATGACAACATAAGCATGCTATACTAGTTCTTGTCCAACTGCATGAATTTCTAGGCCATCTCTTCCTCATACTATTAATATGATTTAGAAAAATAGAGAGGGGGGATGAGTCAATTTTTCTCAGGTCCAGATGTATAAAATAAACTTTTAGACTCTTCAACAAATCAGATATAACAACCAACAACTACTCGGTCATTAATGAATATATAACAGAAACATATAACAGTGCAATCCAATATCCAATAGTATTTAACTTGCAAAACATAGAAATGTTCAAACCAAAACATTCACACAAGCATTAACACTAGGATTTATAGTGGAAACCCAATTTGGGAAAAACCACTTTGTAACATGTTACTGATATTTTCACTCTTCTGGAGTGAGCTCTATGAAAAGCCAACCGTGTCAAAGGTTACAAACACATTGTCAAGTGTGACCTGGTTAAAGGATTTTAACCACCCTATTAGGATTGTGCCTTGTTATAGGACTTACATACATTCCATTAGAATGCAACCTTGTTCAAAGGATTTATACAAATGACTATTAGGTCAACCTATGTTAAAAGGATTTTGACTGATACAATGATTAGAAAGTAACAGTAATATTGATCTGAAAACATACCACTCACTTTGAAAATAACAGATCCAATTCTGTACACATATGCTGCTTACTAACTGTGGTCCATTTCCATCTCCATCACTGATCTGCTCAGAAATATCTTCAAGAAATCACAACTCCTTCTCCTTCAGCCTTTTTTGCTTATACAGTAAATAACAACAACTCCAACATCCTCTCTGCATCACACACTCAACCTCATGCTTAGGTTTCCTTAATACTTACTCAATTAGGTCAATCCAACTTTTTTCACTTAATCTTCTCCGTAGATCTTAGAGTTAGGTCAGATTCATCGAATCCTTCCAACTTTATGCTCTTCATTCATCCTTCTAGAAACATCTCAATTCTCTTTATAGATTTATAATAAAACATTTTACATTGCATTAAATGCTTCCATACAATCAATAAATAAAGTCAACATGATTTACATAATCCAAGAATTCGACTATGTCAGCTTGGAATCTGAATTCTTCCTCAAATGTAAATTACTGATGCTTGGTCAATGCTATGTTCAACTCCTTGATCTTCACTAGAAATATTGGTCACCACTAAAACTATTTCCTCAGCTAATATTGTCTTCCTTGGCAATTAATTGATGTTCGGTCAACACTAAATTTACTCGGCATATATTGGCTTGGTCGACACTAACATCTCTTGACTTAAACTAGATTTCTTCACTTTTGCTTGGTTAAGCCTACTTGTTTATTCTTACTTCTTACTTAGATAAGCAATACATTATCTTATCATTGTGCCACATAATCAAGTACTCATTGAAGTATCAAGATAACTCAACCTTTCCTTAGGTGCTATTTTTATCAACCTTGCCCTAATCCTTCTCAACAATCAAATAGATATAGTACTTTCTTAAATAGCAACACTCTTACCAGTTAAGGTTTGACATCAATGACAATACAAAAATTTCTTCATTTGTAGTTTCCAATACATACAATTAGCTGCAATGTGTCCAAACCTTCCACATACAACACCGTTAATCCTTGTGTTGTAATCCTAAGAGTAAGCATGACCTTCCCTCTTCGGTTGATAAGGTTTGTTCTTCTGTTTTGGTGCCCATACTTGCTTCACCTTTTCCTTACACTCTTGTGAAGTGTGTCCATGCTTGTTGCAAGTGTAACAAAGTTTCTCCATGGTAGAATTACTAAAAGTCTTATTCAACTTAGCTCTACACTCATAAGCTTGATGTCTAAATTTACCACAATAATAACAATAGCCATTAAACTTAGGAGTGACTTTGGGTTTACCTTATGCTTTACTCCTACAAGAATTTGAGGTATGTCCTAGTTTTCCATAGTGGTAGCATGACATCATCTTAGGTCTCTGGTTTTGATTGTTATTTGCCTGTTCAACTTGCTTGGATGATTCTCCTTCCCTGGTGTAGCCTAATCTAGCTTTGCTTCCAAATCTTCTTTGATTAGTCATAAAATCATCAATCTTCTTAGAACTATCTTCAACCATTTTCATAGTCTCATTGTGTTGTAGCTGCATCTTTAATTCATTCCTCAATTTCTCATTCTCTTCCCTAAGTATTCCAATATCTTCAAGTTTTCTTGACAACTCACCATTGACTTGGTTGATCTCCTGGTTTACAGTAATCATCTGATCGGATATTATGAAGTGATGCTCGGTAAGTCTTAGTATCTCAGTTTCCTTTGATTGAAGTTGTTTAGTCAATTGTCTTCTGTCTTCAACAACTAAATTCCTTTCTTGTTCTACTTGTATAGCATTATTCATTACATCAATCATTCTCACCATCTGTGATTCTTGACCGATCTGCAGGCCTTTCACTTGTTTAGTCAAGTGAAGATTCTTTTCAGATAAATCCAAGATTGCACTTTCAAAACCATCAGAAATACTTCCTGAACTAGATCCAATGTTATCAAATAAGTCATCAAACTCTCCTTAATGGTAACTGGTCTCATTTTCCAAGATAGCCATGTTCTTTCTCTGTACTAGTAACTTCTTCAATTCATCCTTGGCATGTTTGTATTGCTCAATGAACATCTGTATCTGAATTTTCTGTTTCTCTATTATTTTATCCAACTTATATCTATCCATGGTTAGATCTTTAATCTCAAGTGGTTAAACCGTCCAATAATAGATCTGAGCTCTGATACCAATTATTGGAATGGAGAGATAGGTTACCGAGAGGGGAGGGGTGAATCAATGCTCTCAATTACTTTAATACCCAAAACTTAATCAACAAATAATAGTAAACTCAACTATGTATTTTATGCATTGTATGCATCATTCATTCAATTAGCTTGTAAGTGTAAATTGCATGAAATCAACACTAAATCAATCATATAACACAAGTATTTTGGTAATGCAGAAACCCTTGTTAGAAGGTAAAAATTGTGCTGGGGATGACACCCACAAATTCTTCACTACTGCAGATAATAAAGTTTGCTGGTTAAGGCTACAAGTTGTGATCACTTCTAGTGATGTTACCTTGTTAGGAGTAACAATTTAGATCAGCTAGATCTACTTAGTTATAGGATTTTGACAACACTCCTTGAGTGTGCACTCGGTTAAGAGATTTAGATAAAGATTGTTAGGTCTACTCTGTTAAGAGATTTATGCTAACTCTGTTACAATGATTTATTAATAACATGATGTATCTACAAATTTACAACTCAATCTTGTCTGATACAGATTTATGAAGTATTGAATAAATATCACCTTTGCATGTGTAGATCTCAACTCTGGTATGCTCGGTAGCCTTGTTTGATTCTGCTTAATTTGAATGTCTTTGAATTCTACTCTTCTCTGTCTGATAACGAATGTCTTGAAGTTGGCTTGATGCTTCAAGAACTTCTTCGCTCCCATGCATATCCAAAATGATATGAATTACATTTATATAGCAAACTACTTTTTTTGCTTAACAAAATTAGGTTACAATCTTTTAGAGAAAACCCTAAGATCTATGGTGTATGGAATTAACCTAGATCTCACAATTACATAGAGATCATCATTACAATTAATGATTACATATATAATAAATGTTCCTTGATCTTGGTAAAACATTTTGTGATTCTATTGTAACCATCTGCATAGATAAATGTGCCATTACTGATTACTATGTCATTTTTTGTATTGCTCAGTAAACACTATAAATGCTGCTTGGTAGTTACACTGGTGCTCGGTGTCTAGTCTGCTCAGTGTTTACCATCGATCGGTATTGGTATACACTAATGCTCGGTAAAAATGCTTTGGTGCTTGGTTAGAACTATTATCTCTTAGTTCTCGGTACTACCTTGAGATAACTCGATGTGAAGGCTTATGTAGTTAACCAACTAGTATGTATAGCTTTTAGTACTTCCTTTTACCGACTAGATAGCATAGGTAACCGACTGGTTATCTTTGATACTAATGACAATCCTTAATGCTCAAATAGAGATAACAACAACATCCTTGCAAAGTTTCCTAAGGCACTTATAATGTATTTGGATAATAGTTTTTAATGTTTAATTCTCACCATTATTTGTAGTACATTCATAAGGGGTGATGGGTTCCACTAGAAAGTGGAAAAAAAGTGACCTATGGCCTTCTCCCAGTGGGAGCATGGAATAGGAAACATGCTTCTCTTGGTTTCCAATCATTTATTGCATTTAATATAATGTTTATGTTGCAAATATAGGTGTCCATATTGGAGGGAAGGTATTGGAAGATAAACCAATGTCTTTTCAATTTACTTGGAGGCATTCCAAGGGTTATTATTGTCAGGAATAAAGATGATCCTTTAAAAACCTTTATTCATTAGTTTGGAGCTCTTGAAAATCTATAAATACAATCTTTTGTGTTTAGATTGTATCACAACATATTAGAACACTTGAAAGTAAATTTATATATAGGTTTGAATGACAAAAGGGATGCATAAGGAGGTTGTTCACATGTACATAGGTGCTGAAATAATAGAAGAAAAAAGGATAACAAAAGTAATTTAATAGAAGGCACATTTATTGTTGTTAATACAAGCTTGTCCTCTCTTCTTGGTGGAGTTTTTTCCTGCAAGGGTTTCTCCACATTAATCTTGTATTATATGTGTACATGTTATGTTTCTCATTTATGCCTTATTGCTGCTATCTTATATTGATGTTTTGTAGCTTTAGTAAGATAAACACTACGAGTCAATACTAGTGAAGATATATATATATATATATATATATATATATATATATATATATATATATATATATATATATATATATATATATATATATATATATATATATATATATATATATATATATATATATATATATATATATATATATATATATATATATATATATATATATATATATATATATATCTTGAGTATTATATATAATGTAAATATTAGAGAAATTAATATATAATACTAATTTATCTAATATGTATGTATGTATGTATGTATAATCATAATTATCATTATATTAATTACATAATAATGAATAGACATGTCCCATGAAGGGACATGTCTCTTCTTGGGTCATTCTCAATATAAATACAAGAGATTGTTTCATTTGGAAAACACATATAAAGAGATAGTGTTATTACATTTGCAATGATCCTAAAACCTTAACATGGTTTTAGAGCCAAGTTGCAAATGTAAGAGAGTAGTTTGTTGATGGCGAATGTGTGACTATCTCAGAAAATACAGTCTTAGTATGAGGACCATATCTCACAAATGCACTGTTGGATTTTGCTAAATTTTGGATATGTTTGTGAAAACCAAATTTAGAACAATCTCACTTGAGTGATTGGAGAGAAAGTGTCGGGCTCAAAAGTTATGACTGACTGTGTATAGGTCTATGTAAAAATCTGTAAAAGAGTGAGGTTCCTTCTTTAAAAGCGTAATCGCTTGAAGGGAGATCCAATCATATTGAAGGTTGTCATTGTGTATAGAACCTTTGGATATTCAATAAAGGTCATGTGAAGAATTATGGTAATGTTTAAGAATGGTGACATCATTTTGTGAATTTGCATGATATTTTCTATATGGGCTCACCTTATAGGAATGAAATACTTGAAATTTCTAAAAGATAAGTATTTCATGTTTTATTAATGCACAATTTTTTTGAGTTTGTAATTCATGCTATACTATTGGTTATTAAAATCTTGGATGCTTCTATCATTGGTATTTCTGGCCAAGATAGTTTAGTGAGCTATTTGTAATCTCTCTCTAACATACCTTCAGGACAAAAGCACAATATAATTGCATTCAAGGGAGAAAGAACTTGATGCTTGCAAACAAATTGATGATTGAGACTAGATGCAAAGGGAGTCTAACATTTCAAAAGAGGTCAAGAAGTTGATAAAATTGAGCTTCAGAGGGAGAAGATGGTTCAGTCAACTTGTGACAATCTTGATCATATTGATTGAGAGGGAGTTCACTATTGAAGGTGAAACACTTCTGAGTTAAACTTGATATAATTGGTTATTATACTAATGAATCATGAATTTTTTTTAATGGACCTGCCCCCTGTGTAAATCATGAGGAAGTAACAACTTCCAAATGATTATCACCTGTATTTGTAAAAGTTATTGGAAGGTGATGATCTTACAATAACTTGATCTTCTATTGTGATAGACATCTTGTGATGGCTGAAACAAATCATGATAGCTGGAATCTTCTATTGTGATAAACATCTTGTGATGGCTGAAACAGATCATAATAGATTACATCTTCTATTGTGATAGACATCTTGTGATGGCTGAAACAAATCATAATAGATGATTTGAGTGTTCTTATGGTAAGTGCGCATTACCTATGAACATTTTTTGAGTACTTGGTGGACATCATGTGACTTGATGTCGGTAGGCCATTACTTTGAGCACTTGGTGAATATCATGCGACTTGATATTCTGCAGGCCAATGCTCTTTATATCATGACCTGATATCATGAGATGATATCTCTATAATTTTATTGAGTACTTGGTGGACATCATGTGACTTGATGTCGGTAGGCCATTACTCTAAGCACTTGGTGAATATCATGCAACTTGATATTCTGCAGGCCAATGCTCTTGATATCATGAGATGATATCTTTGTAAAATTTTGAGTACTTGGTGGACATCATGTGACTTGATGTTGGTAGGCCATTACTCTGACTATTTGGAGAATATCTTGTGACTTGAGATTTTGTGACAAATACTCCCAATATCATGAGAAGATATTCTTATAAATCTATGAGTTATGGTGAATATCATGCGACTTGATATTCCTAGTCATACCATATCTCTGATATCATGGTAAATGATATCTTCTTATCCTAATCATGTGTTTAATCTTCCCTGGCTAAGAAGGAGTGTTGATGTTTTGTAGCTTTAGTAAGATAAACACTACGAGTCAATACTAGTGAAGATGTATATATATTTAGTATATATGAGATGTATATATATATACTTATATATATATATATATATATATATATATATATATATATATATATATATATATATATATATATATATATATATATATATATATATATATATATATATATATATATATATATATATATATATATATATATCTTGAGTATTATATTAATTTCTCTAATATTTACATTATATATATATATATATATATATATATATATATAATGTAAATATTAGAGAAATTAATATAATACTTAACACACACACACACACACACATATATGTATGTATGTATGTATGTATATATAACCATAATTATCATTATATTAATTACATAATAATGAATAGACATGTCCCATGAAGGGACATGTCTCGTCTTGGGTCATTCTCAATATAAATACAAGAGATTGTTGCATTTGGAAAACACATATAATGAGATAGTGTTATTACATTTGCAATGATCCTAAAACCTTAACAGTTAATCATTATTTATTTTTGTTATTGTTGGCATTGTGTTGAGTTGGCAAGGTTGGAGTAATTGGAAGCAATTGGTTTGGTTGTCATTGATGGTAACTAAGTCATTTTAGTCATACATCATAATAGATGAAGTACAAGATGAAATCAGTGTGAAGGATAAGTCATCAGTTATGTAAGAAAATGGTTAAGTCCAGAAGATTAGTAGACAGAGAAGTCAACACTATGGTAGCGATTGTGATAGTCAAAGAATTATGAGGTGCGATCACATATATAGTATCAACATGGTCAGAGTAAAGTGTGGTTTCGACCACAACTCATTTGGTTGATCGGTGATAGATATTTTGGTGACACAATCATTCAGACGGGTAAGAACACTTGTTGTTCTTGAGTATCAATTGAAAGATGTTAGATCAGTAAGAAGTATAGTGATTGTGATGATACTTAGTATTATGATGACATGTAACAATGGTGATAGAATCGATGAAGAGTTAGTTATAGATTTAAGAATACTGGTTTGGGAAGATCTAAGGTGGTGCATAAAAAAAGTCAACATGTGTTTGATTATTTTGGAGAAATATAATGCATAGCTTATTGTAAGATGATGCGGTCATAGGAAATTATGTTTTGCATAACGATTATCACTTTGGAGTGAAAACATTTAATTCTCATGAAGTTGGTGCTAGAAATGTATATAAGTGGTACTGCTCATATTGAAGTTGTGTTGTTATTGTTGTGATATTTTTTGAAGGTTTCTATGGCTGATTGTAAAATCAATTAGGGTTGCGATCAAATATTTGATAGAGTCAGATTGGTGAGAAGTTACATAGAGAAAGAAATAGATTGGATATATCAAGAAATCAATGCTACATCCAGATCATTCAACTTGTTGTTCCCTAGAAGTTACAGTAATAAAATATTTTAACTGGGTGAACTTTAACAGGTTATTGTTATAAATACCTTAACTGGGTGATCTCTTAACAGAGTTTTGAAATCCTCTAGCAAGGTATATCTTAGCAGATTTGATTGTACTTCTAACAAGGTACTAATCACTCCTAACAGGGTGAACCCTCATTGTAAGCTCTTAATAGGGAAAACTCATTTACTATAGTAGTGGGCTTGTTGGTGTCATCCTCATCATGGATTTTACCTCTAACCAAGGGTTTCCATGCAAAAATCATTGTGTCATGTGTGATGATATTGTGGATGTCTGATATTGCTATCTTTTATTTTTTTACTTCAGTTATATGGTTTACTATTTGAAAGGTATTCATAAGGTTAATCAGATTGGTGGTTAAATTAGTTTTAAATTTGTTTGCACTAATTCACCCCCCCCTTTTAGTGCCTAAGAACTCTAACAATTATAACTTCACATAAGATAGATTTATCAAGCATGGTTAACATTTTATTTTTTGGCATCATAAAGAAGATAGATCTAATCATGGGTTTTCCATAATTAAGAATGTGCAATAAGAAAAAGGGATGGAGGATGGTTAGGTAGATAGATAGAGCTCTACATTTTAATGATAGCACAATCAAAAGAAAGATGAGCCAATACCCTCAAGTAGGAATTAAGTTCTAAGTGTGACTATGAAAAAGTGACCGTTACACTACACTTGAATGAATCATTATTTGGTTAATCTAATCAATGAAATCATGATAATCGAAGAATCTAAAATTAACCAAGGTGACTCATTGCCTTCTAGTAGACATGAGTATGAGTTTTCTCTCAGGTCATTGCAAACCCAGTGACTATAGACTCTACCTGTATCGTCTTAAAATGGAAGCACTTCCATGATAAGAGCATTGAGCCCTCCGAGTAAGTGGTCTAGGGTCATGTCAAGCACCTTGATTGGGTCTTTGCATGGATCTGGCTATTTCCCCCTATTTTTCTTCTCTCCCCTATTTCCAACCTCTTTCTGACAGACTTTCTCTAAGAAATTAGAGACTTTGACTTTCTAGGTCAAAGATGACCTGAAGGGTCAAGGATGACCTAGACCCTGACCTAGGCCAAGGTTGACCTCAAATATAACCTAGGGAAATGTCAACCTCATCCTTGACCCTAGGTCCAAATTTTAGTTTTTGGAAGTCTTGGGATGTCGGGTTTCATAAAGTTTTATTTTCTCGCTTTTGGGTTGGCTGTTTTGGTCTCTGAAAAGGTAAAATCTTAATTGCATTTAATCTAGGTCCATTTCTAAGGGTATGGGCCCAATTGGAATTTAATTCCCCTATGTGGCCCCTCTAGAGGATTGTGCCCTAGATCACTATAAAAGGAGGCCTTCCTCTCTCATTTTCACATCCACAATCAAGCAATTACATCCACTTTTCATGATCAAGATATCTAGCTCTCAAGAGATCAAGAAATTATCAAGCAAGCAAGAAGGAGAAGGAAAGAAAGAAAGCATTCATTCATCCTCAAGCATTCAATCATTTAAGCATTCATCAAGGAAATCCATTGTTAGCCATTGAAGGATTCAATCTCTATGGAGCCCTCTTGTTGAAGATTTTTCCATTCATCCATTCAAGCCTCTTCCTATACAAAGATACATTCAATATTGGTGTTGAATATCTAATGGCATTAATTTGAGACGTCCTATTCATTTCTACATTCATTTGGAGCATCCCTACTTGTGGATTCAAGGATTCAAATCCTCCACAAGGATTTCAACATAAGCAAGGTGAATAGTTCCATTTACTTTGTTTATATATATTGCAATTTCAATTACATTTCAAGGTTGATTCCAAACTGGGGTTTGACCAAGGCAAACCCCCATCCAAACAACAAAAACCATTTTTCTTGTAGATACAAGTACAGGACAATGAATTGAAGTTAAGATCTGGATACCCTTTTCAGTGAACTTCCAAGATCTACGAACATAATTTCTGTCGGAGCTATTTCAGGTTAGGGATGACCTTCAATGGGGGGTAGGATTGTGCCCTAGGGTAATACCTTGCCCTGCTATCTGGGTCAAAGACGACCTGCTTCCAGAAAGACAAAAGTTTTCTGGGTTTTCTCTGTCTTGACATTTCCAGTCTGGAGCAAGTTGCAAAATTTCTTGAAACTGTGCACATACATCAAAAATCAACATTTTCTAGATCTGCCCTATTTTGAGGTTAGTATTTGCCTTCTATTCATTTAAGATTTCAAGTACATACTTTCTATAGTAGATTATAGGATTTCCTCCTTTCTCCATATTCTCTATTATTTGATTCCTTTGTGCATTGATCACTTCTTTGTGATTAATCCATTTGGATATTTCCTTTTGGGAGTTTGGATTAAGGATAGATCCTATATTCCCCTTTCCACATCATATTATCTTATTCATCCATACCCATAATTATCCTATACATAATGGTGAACACATTTTACCATTATTCACTATCTAAATTAAGGATTTTAAAGATTAAACTATTATGCAATGTAAGTTCATCTAATACTTAATCTAATATTATTCCATATTAAGCCAAATCAAAATATTCCTAGATGTGATTGATGCAATGGAGATAAAATGAGCTAAACTATCTACTTAACAAAGATTGCAATGTCTACAAAAATGATTAATGCAATAAAAAAAACTTAATTTAGCAATTAATCTATCCAACAATGATTTCAAATACATTAATGATAATTAATTTGATAGTGTTACACTAAGAAAAGATTCATATCCTTCTTTTGAGAATGGAGGCCTGATTATATAGAATCCTCTCGAGAATGAATGAACAAGATTGATTCAAGATGAATGATTGATATTCATTCCGAACTAGCACAATTCACATGAAACTCATTTGATTTGTTGAGAGAATCAATTATTTGGGAAAATTCCCAGGCAGAACTGAAGTTGCTAAAATGATTGATGAGTTAACAAATTTGTTTTTCTAGTTAATTGGATTATTTCTAAAATTATTTTCAATTAACTGGATGATGACTTCATAAATGCCTTTTTAGGATATTTAAGGGATTTTATGCATTTTTCTTCAAAAATGTGATGACATAATTAAATAAATTCCCTTTTTGTGATTAATTGATAATTACTATTTATTTAATCAATATCCTGGGATATTAAACAAATAAATGATATGAGGTTAGATTTTGTTGCCAATAACATTAGAATTTAGGAATTAATTAATTGAATAGGATCAAGTGTAATAATTGAATGAGACTTAGAATATAGGTCAAATCAAATTAATGAGTTAAATTTCCTTAGGTTAGGACTTAGGAGGTTTTGATCAAAATTAGGACTTTCTTGATGAATAATCGAGATTAGGGGCTTATGGTTTTGGTGACCATTTTTAGGTGATTACATTTACCCCTATTTGAATTGATGTGTGATCAACGCATTGATTCAAAGAATAGTTCATGTTGAGTCTAAGAATAGTTTGATGTGAAGCAATGAAACTACTCTTAAGTCGATTGATTCGAAGATATCGATTCTAAACTTGATTGAACTAGAATCGATGAGAATAGAACAAAATGGTTAGTTTTATGTGAAGCGATGAAACTGAACACCCGTTTGGTTTGATGATGAAAACTAACCAGTTTGATGTGAGCCGATGTAATTGATTAATGTTGAAAAAGACTTAAACCATTGGATTTGGCTCGAATGAATAACCAATTTGATGTGGAGTGATGAAACTCATCATCATTAAGAGATCAATAGAAAAATTGACTTAATTTGATGTGATGAAGCCAATTGGATTTGATGAGGGCAATACCAATTTGATGTGAAGTGCTGAAACTGATATGCCCCTAGAGATTTGATGACGAGGAATGTCAACTTGATGTGGTGCGATGAAGCTAAGATACCCCTTGTGATGAGGTCTTGTTTGATTTGATGATTTGTTTACTTGATTAAAGATTCTTGATGTTTAATTATGTGATCACTAAATTGTTGATGTCAGGATTATGCCTCTCAGGAGAAAAATCAAAATACAACTAGGTGCTCCAATGATCAGAAGAAATTTTTATTGATAAAATGATGTGGGAAGAGATAGATCTGATTTGATTAGATTGGGAGTGGGGAGGTCACATTTTGTACTTATATTAGGTCCTATTGACCAAGGTTAACCAAAATTTGGATAATGGTTGACCAAGATTCTGGCATGTTGATTTCTTAAGGAGGGAGAAATTGCCTTGGTTTGAAGGACAAAGGATTGATTAGGCAAGTGGTCAATTGTAAATAGAGAAAAAGTCAAACTATGATTTTGATAGATTAAATGATCTTGAATTTTGATTTTGATTCAAAAAATGGAATCAGGGCGGTCAAATTATCCAGGGGTGCAATTTTCATGTCAATTAGAGCAAGTTGCAAATTAGGTCAAAAACTTATATAAGGGCCAAAAGGGTCATTTTTCATTTCATTTTCACATCCCCAAGTTTGAAAAATTTCAAAAACATTCTCTGAGAAAAATGGTGATTCTTGTAGAAACACATTGATTCAAGAGGCAATAGGTCCACAATCAGGTGAGGAACTATGGACCAGCGATAAGCCATTTGAATTTTCCTCCGTTTGAGTGATTTTTTTAATTTTTGCACATGTTTTGAAGCTTTTTATCACCAAATTTGTGTTTTCTTGTACGAGCTTGTGTAGGGGCTCGTACGAGTAACTGGATCCAATTATTTAATCATATAATCCATTACATTAATTGTACTGTGGCCACCCTTTCCTCGTATGAGAAAACACCATAATGACCCTTTGATTGTACTGTTATACTAATTTACTCATATGGGATAGTTTTCTCGTACTTCTCTTTGTGAATACTCATACGAGAAATTGGTTAACTAGGGTTACTTGTATTGAAAACAATAGGCATTTTTTAAGCCTTAAATATCCAAATTCAATTTTTTTGTTTGTTGATTAATGTTCATTGGCATTTTCTTTAGCTTCTTGATACACTGTGTTGACTTGGTACTGATGACCGCTTGTTGATTTCTTGTAGGATGTGCTCTCGGATGTACAGTTCAATATTAATTATCCACTGATGATGAGACTACTTCTACGCTTGTCCGAGGATGAGCTGGTGATACTTATAGAATGAGGTTTTGGGTGGTTGGGGGACATTCCATATATCTGTGTGAACCATGGTTTGTTGAATTCTCTTATGGAGAGATTCCATGGTGAGCACAACACATTCCATTTTCCCATAGGGGGGATGACAGTGACCCCAGAGGATATATATCATATCCTCCTTATTCCCTTTGGTGGTCCCCTAGTAGAGTATGTGTCTTTGTAGCGTCCCAGTATGCTCATCGTCCATAGAGTATTTTAGGATGATGACATCCTAGAGAGATGGATAGGGTGGGACACCATGGTGTGTAGATATGGTCAGGATTTTCCCTTAGAATGTGTCATGGAAGGGTATATAGGGTATTTCATTATTCCTAATAGAGGGCAACATGGATTTCAGTTTGGGTGGGGGGTGGTACTAGAAAGATTGCTAGATGACCCAGTAAAGCTAGGTTGGGGTTCATGCTTGTTGGGTCATATGTACCATGAGATACATGAGATAGTGTATCATGGTATGAGGACCTTATCTGTAGGGGTATTGATACTTCAGATCTGGGCTTGGGAGCATCTCCCTATCTACTGGCCTATGTGTGCTAATACCAGGACATTAGGGTAACCCTATATATACAAATATACAAGTTATATTGTACAACCCCACTTGGGAAAGTCTACCTATTGGAGGCACTAGCTGGATGACATGATAGTGGTCCCATGGCGACCATTTTTGGATACACAAGAGTGGGGAGACTAGAGATCCCAATAGAGAGACATGTTCATGACCTGACCTTTGATTGGTTGCACGTCTACTATCTTGGAGCAATTTGTGGTATCTCGAGTATTACGACAGTAAATCCACCCACAGGTCATATCACAAGAGTTCACAACATATGCTAGGTATGATGATGAGATTAGAGTAGGGCGGGGACTAAGGTTGGTGGTGGTGACCAGACTATAGGACTTGACTGCTGTGAGGAGGGATCAATGGGACTACCTATAGGTAGTAGCAGATGCTAGGATGACACCAGAGTACATGGAGAATTTTTCTCATCACTCTTTTCCATGATTTATTGATCTGGAAATCACTATTCTATGGATTGATGATGAGGGTGACACGCCTCCTCTACCTCCATTAGCACAGGGTAGGAGAGACACTAGGCCAAGGCCATCTGGAGGAGATGCAAGGGCTATCTCGAGCAGTATAGTGCCAACACAAAGGAGGAGAGGTAGTCTAGGGGTAGTGGGGTCAATAGATGTAGGGCCTAGTGGTACTATAGAGACGCATACATGGTCAGGGCAAAGAGAGCAACTTGGAGGGGTATCCCAATAGGTGAGACAAAGTTTCAAGGAGGATATGGGGGAAAGAGATGTAGCAATGGGTTGTGAGGAGGAGGCTCCATGAAAGAGTACCCCACAAGATGTTATCTGATCCCTGTGTAATAGAATATGAGGCTTACAGGTTGAGATCATTGTTGCACATGCGAGGATGATAGATCACAATCAAAGGATAGATGAGCTCATAGATGAGCAAGATTAGAGGGTAGCTGAGCTTACATTAGAGAGAGATCACCATCAGCGTGTAGCCACATATTAGAGTAGTTGAGTAGCATATTATGTGGTGGATTACAATGTGACTGTACCAGTGGCTTAACAGGTTATACCTTTCTTGCAATATGTAGGGAGATTAGAGGGTGCACAGATGCCCTGAGAAGATGAGGTGGTTCCTCCTCCAACACCACCTCCACAAGATCTAGATGATGTTGAGGATATGGCAGAGAGTTAGATTATGTGAGCTTGTAGCTCCATTTTGTAGCTCATTTTTGACATTTATATGTGATGAGTTTCTTCGATGACATTTGTATATTTTGATGTAGCTCATTTGACATTTGATGATATATATAGAGAGATATTTGATTTGATCTCATTGTACACATGTATCATTCTTTTTTATGAGATGTACTTATTGCTTTATGATGCTTTATGGATGTACTTTTTATTGATGTTTCTATGGTGTTTATGTAGATATAAATGTGTGAATGCAAATGTTTATGTGATTTTTATGCCATGGATATATAAATAAATATGCAATGATTATGCAGTGGATTTTAGTGTATTATGCAATGGGTGCAATTATGTTTATGTATGCAATAGTTTATAAATGGATATGTAATATATTTAAATGGTTATGAAATTGATTTAATGGTTATGTAAATATATTTATGTTTATATATTGATATGCAAATGGATTCTATAGTTGATATACAAAAATGGATTTATGAGATATGCTAATATATGCAATAGTTTCTGACATCTCTTTGTAGTAAATTGTCTCGTTGATACACAAGTACTCAATCATATCTCTTATGACACAGTTGACTGCTTGGTGAGAGAGAATGATGATTGGTTCGATCACAGGCCTCACATTATGATGTAGGAGAATCTTGGGTTTTTGGCAATCATATATCTTGGTAGCTTGTTATATGTGCTTGGTAACTACTTTGGAGTTCTTGGTGGAGTGTTCATGTTTGTTCATCGACAAGCTCGGTTACCTGTCTCTTCTTGGTGGTGTTCTTTCACTGAGTGGGTTTGGTGTTTCTCGATGGCCTTGTTCACTGATAGGTTTTATTTTGATTATTTTGGTTGGCCCACTTGTGTATTTAATTTTGGTCATGATCTTAATGTTGGGATCACTCATTGGGAAATGTGTGGACCTAAATCTAGGTTTTTCTTTTTCCAATGCTAGATCTTGAAGATTCTTTTGGGTCGACCTGTTCGGTAGCCTCAAGTATAAAAGTAATAGTCTACTCTAGGTTTAGGTAGCTAAGTGGAGTTAGAAGAAAGAGATGAAGTGGGAGATCATGGATATCGCATGCATGATGATTGTAATGTTTCTATACTTGATTTTATTTGTATTGGCCATAACCAGGAAAGCCTTACAACCCGACATGTATCAAGTTTGAAATGAATAAATGAAAATGATTTTCTTCCTTCCTCTCCTTTTATGTGTTATTGCTCCTATTTTGTGATTATGAAAGGTGGTCTAGTACTTGGGAGAGCCATTGGCCCCATATATAACCTCTCCTTGCATTAGGTGGTATCAAAGCAAGTTTTGATCTTGATATAGGTTTGCGAATCTAGGTCTTCAGTTGAGGTTTCTTCTTGCAAAACCCTAGTTGGTTATTTGTTGTAGGGTAGCAGATTGTAATCTGACTTGCAATTGTAGAGGGTTTCAAGATGGTTCGAGGAGGAAGAAATGCACATCCATGCTTAGCTGATATGATAAGAATTTTTTTAGCTAGATTATAAGCTGTTGAGATAGCCCAACATTGAGGTAGACATCTTGATGATGTCAGTGATGATGAAGTTGAAGAAGTGCAAGAGGTAGCCAAACTTGCACCTATAATGGATCAAGGAGAAGAAAGATTTCTGGAAGAATTGACTAGTTTGAAGGCTACACCGTAGTTTGACCCTACTAAGTATTGTGGAAAGATGGATTTAGATGAATTGATGGACTGGATTACTAAGATGGAGAAATACTTTGAGTATGAGAATAGATCAGATGACAAGAAGGTGAAGATTGGAAGCACAAAATTGAAAGGTCATGCATCCTTGTGGTGGGAGCATCTACAATTAGATCAAAAGAAGAAAGGTAAAACCAAAATCAGGGTATGGGATAAGATGATAAATATGTTGAAGGGAAAGTTTCTACCTTGTGATTATCAGATTAACCTAGTTAGGAGAATGCAAAGTTTGAGGCAGAAAGATAGCTCAGTAAAGGATTACACCAAGGAATTTTATAGGTTAGATATCAGATCTGGACACATTGAAGATGAGGTGGAAAAAATTACAAGGTACCTAAATGGATTAAGGACTTCTATTCAAGAAGAAATCAGGTTAGTCAAAATAGAGAGTATTGAGGAGGCTTATCAGTTTTCCCTAAAAGCTAAGGAGAAATTGATTAAAAGGAATGAGAAAAGACAAATAGGAAGAGGTGGTAGATTCCCTAGAGGAAGAGGTAGATCCTATGGTGAAAATCATAGATGCGATTAGGACAAGAAAAATCAAGAAAAAGGCAAGAATGAGTGGAAAGGTGAAAGTTCATCCCAAGGAAGAGATAATTACTTTCAAGGTGGATATGGTAGAGGAGGATTTCAAGGATCTTGTTACAACTATGGGGAAGAGGGGAATAGATCATTTGAGTCTACACATACAAGAAAGAAGGTTGGTAGTAGCATAAATTCTTTGGTGCATGAAGATTCACCGAATGAACCTCAGAAGGAAGGAAACCTGATGGTTAGAAGAGCATTGTGGAGTGAAAAGACTAAAGAAGATCTAGTAAGAAAGAGTTTGTTGAATACCAGATGTAGAGTTGCAAAAAAAGTTTGGAAAGTGATTATTTACAGTGGAAGTTCAGAGAACCTGGCATCAGAAGAAATGGTTACAAAGAAGCAGTTGGAAAGATTGAAGCATCCAAAGCCCTATCAGATTTCATGGATCAAGGATGAACATACACTTTTGGTAAGTAAACAATGTTTTTGTAAATCTGAAAATTGAAAAGTATTATGATAAGGTGTTGTGTGATATTATGCCTATGCATTATTGAAATCCTTTGTTGGGTAGACATTGGAAATATGATAGACATGCTATATATGATGGAAGATTGCACAAATATACTATTTAGGCTGATAGAAAGAGACAAATATTGTTACCTTTGATTGAAGAATATGTTGGTGAGATATGTACATCTATGAAAGTTTGTTTGATGGAAGGTAGATAGTTTGTTAAGGACTTGAGGAAGAATGATGTCTATTATGTTGTGATTCCTAGAAAATCAAGTGAGAAAACAAAAGATAAATTTCTTGAAGATGTTGAGAAGTTTCTCACTGAGTACAAGGAGATCATTTCAGATAATGTACCTGATGGTTTTCCACTGATGAGAAGTATTAGTCATTGTATAGATCTGATTCCTGGAGCTAGTTTGTTGAATAAGGCACCACACCGACTAACACCTTTTGAGAATGAGGAACTCAATTGACAAGTTCAAGAGTTTTTGCAGAAAGGTTTGATCAGAGAAAGTTTGAGTCCATGTGTAGTACCATCTCTTTTGGCACCTAAGAAGAATGGAGAATGGCAGTATCGGTTTCCTATATCGAGAATGGATGATATAATGGGTTGTTTGAGTGGAGAAAAATATTTTCATAAGATTTATTTGAAGAGTGGATATCATCAAATCAGAATCAGAGAAGGTGATGAATGGAAGACTACTTTTAAGCCAAAAGAAGGTTTGTATGAATGGTTGGTTATGCCTTTTGGTTTAACTAATGCACCAAGTACTTTTATGAGGTTAATGAATGAGGTTCTAAAGAAATTATTGGGTAAATTTATGATTGTATATCTGGATGACATTATGATATTAATTAAAACTAGAGATCATTTGTTGCACATTAGACATGTATCGCATAAATTGAAAGAGGAAAAGTTGTTCATTAATCTAAAAAAGTGTTCCTTCATGAAAGAAGAGATTGTGTATTTGGGATTTTTGATTTTAGTTGATGGTTTGAAGATGGACCCTGAGAAGGTTAAAGACATGCTTGAGTGGCCTACACCTGAGAATGTTGGCGAGGTAAGATCATTCAATGGTTTATCAAGTTTTTACCAAAAGTTCATCTGAAATTTTAGTTCAATTTGCAATGCTATGATTGAGACAATGAGAGGAGATAAAAAAAATTTCAAATGGACATATGGAGATGATGAGAGTTTTGAGACTTTGAAATAGAAGGTTATTAAATCTCTTGTATTAGCTTTACCTAATTTTAATAAGGTATTCCAAGTTGTCGAATGTGATGCAAGTGGCAGTGCAATAGGAGCTGTGTTGAGTCAAGAAGGTAAACCTATTGCTTTCTTTAGTGAGAAGTTGAATGATGCTAAAATAAAATATTTTGTATATGATCAAGAATTCTATGTTATTGTTCAAGCCCTGAAGAAATGAAGACATTATTTGATGCTGAAGGAATTTGTGTTGTATACTGATCATAAGGCTATGTATATGGGGAGTCAGAATAAGTTGAATTAGAGACATGAAATGGGTTGAGTATTTGCATAATTTTACATTTGTGATAAAACATAAAAATGGAGTATCTAATGAAGTTGTTGATGCATTGAGTAGAAGAAGATCTTTGCTGACTGAAATGAGAATTGAGGTTCTTGGTTTTGATGTTATGAAGAATTCGTATGAAATTGACCCTAATTTTTATGAGCCATGGAGAATGTGCAGAGTACCTATTCTAGATCAACCGAGTAAGTGGGAAGACTATTTCATTCAAGAAGATATGTTGTTAAAAGGAATTTAGTTATGTATACCAAGAGGATCAATGGGAACTAATTTGATAAAGGAGAAGAATAGTAGTGGTTTGGCTGGACATTTTGGCATGGATAAGGCATTGAGTTTTCTTAAGGAAAGGTATTTTGGCCGCAGTTGTATAAGGATGTTCATAAATTTATGAAGAGTTGTGGATTTTGTCTAGTTGCAAAAGGAGCAAGTCAGAATATTGGATTGTATACAACAATTTATATTCCTAAGAAACCTTAGAGCAATATCAACATGGATTTTGTTCTTGGCTTACCGAGGACAAAAAGAGGTAATGATTCCATATTTATTGTTGTAGATAGATTTTCCAAGATGGCACATTTCATACCATGTAGGAAAACATCAAATGCAGTGCATATTGAAGATATTTTCTTCAAGGATATTCTCAAATTACATGGATTACCAAGGAGTATCATCTGTGACTGAGACAATAATTGGCTATTTTTAGAAAAATCTATGGAAGAAGTTGGACACTGAGTTGAAGTATAGTTCTACATTTCATCCATAGACTGATGGAAAAATATATGTTGTAAATAGAAGTTTGGGTAACCTATTGAGATGCTTAGTCTGAGACAAACCAAGTAATTGAGATTTAATGTTAGCACAAGAAGAGTTTGCATACAATAATTTAGTGAATAGGAGTACTGGCAAGACACCTTTTCAAATTGTTATTGGTGATGAGGTAATGGTTCATTTGAAGAAAGGAATATTTCCTATTGGAACATATGGTAAGTTGAAGATGAATAAATTTGGTCTGTATAAGGTACTGAAGAAGTTTGACAGTAGAAATAATTATGAAGTAGAATTACCTGATGACATGGATATATCACCAATATTCAACATTGAATATTTTTATGAGTATCATGAGCCCGATGAAGAAGTAACAATATCAAGTGATTATCCTAAGAAGAAGATAGAAGAAGTTGAATAGATTTTGGAACAAAGAGTTGACAGAAGCATAGGAGGAAAGGATTACATGGAATACTTGGTAAAGTGGAAGAACAACCCAATTGAAGACTCTTCATGGATTTCCCAACTTGAGTTAGATTCAACTCAGGTTGTACCTCACTCATGATTCAAAGAATTATTTCTTTTCAACCCCGGTAGTCTAATGTAGGAGCATCTTGGGTTTTTGGCAATCCTATATCTCGATAGCTTGTTAGATATGCTCGATAAATTCTTTGGAGTTCTCGCTGGAGTGTTCCTTTTTATTCATTGGTGAGCTCAGTTACCTATCTTTTCTTGGTGGTGTTATTTCACCGAGTGGGTTCAGTGTTTCTTGATGGCCTTGTTCACTAACAGGTTTTATTTTGATTGTTTTGGCTGGCTAACTTGTGTATTTAATTTTGGTCATGATCTTAATGTTGGAATCACTAATTTGGAAACATGTGGACCTAAACCTGGGTTGTTTATTTCTCCAATGCTGGATCTTGAAGATTCTTTTGGACTGACTTGCTCGATATACTCGAGTATAAATGTAATAGTTTGTTCTAGGTTTAGGTAGATAAGTGGAGTTAGAAGAAATATATGAAGTTGGAGATTGTGGATCTTGCATGCATGAGGATTGTAATATTTTTGTAGTTGATTCTATTTTTATTGGTTATAACTGGGAAGGCCTTACATCTCGACATGTATCAAGTTTGAATGAATAAATGAAAATGATATGCTTCCTTCCTCTCCTTTTCTGTGTTATTACTTCCATGTTGTGATTCTGCAAGGTGGTCAGGTACTTGGTAGAGCCATTGTACCCATATATCACCTCTACTTGTGTCAAATTCCACATAGGAGATAATGTTGATAAAGGATTAATGTTGTCAAAATGAAAAATGCAACACCAACATGAAATGCACCCTATGACTTAGTCACTGGATTTTACTTTGAAAATTTTCATCATTGAGAATTTGTGGGACATCGTAGCTGATATAATTCTCACTAATGCCACTATGACCATGAGAATATGAATATGGCCCATCAGAGAAATGTGGGAAACTAAAGCAAGCACAAAGGAATAAAAGTCAAGATGACCTGAGCATCATTTCTAGTTGATATAGAAAGTAACCATAAGCATCAAGGCATAAGTGGCCAGGATGACCTAAATAGTTTTTGTGTAAACAAATAGAATAATAAACAAGGAGATAGTTTTGACCTCACCTTAGTATCCATATAAAAAGAGTCAAGGTATGTATGGTGTTCCAATCAAGATGGAATATCTTATCGTAGATATTCAATTTATTGGATAGTTTAGGATCATCAGAACTGTACTGACAAGCAGAAGACAAAGAAAAATGATTATGCCCCAGTCTATGTTCCTCTAGTCAGTTTAGACATTTTCAAGTTTCATAGAAAAGGATAATAAGGAAATCAAATCATGAAAAATAGTATACCAAGAAAAATTCACAATCTTCATGGCTTCTCTAGTCGTTTAAACATCGTCAAGTTGTAATAGAGATGTGATCAATATTAACTCAGAAATTTTTGGGTAGTGTTTGTGTTTTACATTCTAGCTTGTCGAAGTGTGTAGTGTTAAGAAACACTATCTGATCGTTCAAGTATTTCATTCATTTGGATTGTGATTTAACCTTATCCAATAAGTGCTAAGAAATACTCTTTATTGATGTTGTCACATTGTGGGGTTTTGAGAAACACTAGTGTGTGTTAGTGGTTAACCTTTCAGTGGTTTTTGGAAAACTGATGCTGATTCACTTTGGATGACAAACTGTTGTAATGGAAAAATACCCCCTAGTACGACTTGAATATCCTAGGATGAAGATAAAGATTGATTCCAATCCATGGAAGTGTTGCATAAAATAACTGATTTGTCACAAAAGTTACTGAAAGCTATGTACAAGTTGAAGCTGATGAAGGATGCCAAGACTTGTGTTGATAGATGGAGCGCTTGAGTACAAGAGACACCTATTTACTAGGTTTTCACCTGTAATCACCCAAAAATGGTCTAGTAAACCTTGAGCTCCACTCTAACATTAAAATTTAAAACACTAGAATTTATGTTATGCTTATTCAATCTTGTGTATTGATTTAATCTCTTATCTCTTGATCAAATCATCAAATCATAATTTTATCATTTATTCAATGATATCCTTAAGTTTGACCACTTTATCCTAAGTTTTGTTTAATTAAAAGAACATGACCTCTTTAATTAAATAAAATCCACTTTATCCTATGTGTGCACATGAAAAAGGAATTTCTTAATTTGAAAAGAGAGAAAAAGATAAAAAGTGGAATCTCTTTTTCCTCTTAATCCTCACCACTTGTTTCTACCTAGCCATTCATGCCCATTGATTTTGCCTCTTGAGAATCTTGTGCCCTAAAGTCAAAATAGGGTTTATTCTCCACCCTTGGATTTTGCCTCTTAATATTGACCATCCATTCATTTCTAATTTTTTAAAAAGGAGACTCTCTCCTCATTCTTGGATAATAAATCTATAATCTTAATCATGCACTCTTAGAGTACTCTCTTGCATTCTAGTCTACTTGCATTTTTAGCTTAGCATTTTCTTATTGCATCTAGCTTAAAACACACAGATTAACTATGAGGTATTGTAATCTTGTTAGATTAAATTTGATTTCTTGTTCTTGCATTTGCATTATAGCTTAGATCTTGCATCTCATTTAGATCATTTCTCATGCTTTCATCTATCATTTGAATATTCCATTCTATGGTGCATCTTGCAAGGTTTTCTTATTGAGGTTCATTTGAGAGCCACTATCCATAATGATTACATTATTGCATGTCATAGATAGGAAGCTATAAACCGCTTCTTGATATTTTCTCTCTCATGGATTCTTTCAAGTATAATGGTTTATAGAAGTGTGTCACACGTTTGATCACACATTTTTGGCGCCCACTGTGGGGCTTGATTCTTACATTTAGCTCCATTTCTTGTACTTTTTGGATTTTTGTTGTTGTAGGTTCATAACTCTATTTTGCAGGCCAGAAAATTGTACAACATTTCATATTATACTTGGGTGACATTTCTTAATACTACTAGGTGAAATTTTGCATTTTGTGAAATATCATCCTGTTTCTTTGTGAAATATTGTTTGCTTCTTTGTGAAATATCATCCCGCCTCTCTGTGGTATATCATTTTTAACACAAAGGCATAGACCTTAGGGGACAAATGATGGGACACCCTATAGATCCAGCCTCCTCAAACACACGTAGAAGCAAACAACAACACAATGAGAGGGAGAAAAGAAGAATCATTCATATATTATTCACAATAAATTCATACATGCCTGGATGTAAGGCCTTCCCAGTTACAACCAAATATTACAATGAATTACATAAGTCCTCAAACATGTGAGGATCTTCCAACAATCTCCAATCCATCTTCTATCAAAAATTGACTCCCTAAACTCTAACCAAACAATTATACTTATAAAAGATGCTACCAAATTGATTCGGCCTTCAGATCTACAAGCAATAGAAGAAATGGTCAAATCTGGGACCACATGCTTCCCAATGATGGATACCAACATTAAATCTGTGACCCATAATCAATGCACAAGTCGGCCTCAACAGAAACTCAAAATAAACTACTCGGTAAGCAAGGATGACCGAGCAACAGACAAGCATCATCGAGCCCTAGTGAAACAATCAACCGCCTAGGAGATAACCAACCACACTTGGTAACCAAAGGAAACTGACCAACTACCGACCAAATCGGTCAAAGAAGGAACTAAGCAACACAAACAAACTCCAAATTCTTTTTGGTGACATAGGATTGCCAAGGACCCAAGATGCTCCTACATCAATTTTTCACTGAAATATCATTTGGACTCTTTAAGGTATATCGTATGGATTTTTGACAGACTATGAAGTGTCATCTAGATTCAGTTGCTATCACAGTCCAATTTTTTATCTGAGTTTTGTTGTTTTTTCTTTCATTTTTGGATTTTTTGGTATCTTAACAACATCTAAAAAGTGATCTTGTAGGCTTATTGGTTTCATTTGCATACTTTTTGTGCCCTAATTTGTGGTTTTTTAGGATACTTGTCAAATACTCATCTTGAAACTACTAATCATTAGTTTTGTAGGTTGCCTTGGAAGATACAAATAAACATTGTGCTTTCATACATTTGGTTTTTTAGGCACCTAGCTTAATTAGTTTCTTTTGGTAAATGAAGATGTGATTGATGTGTTTGGGAGACACTATGGAGTAGGAGAGTATTCTCTTTTTCTCATGGAAAATCAGAAATCTAGACCTCCACTAGCTATACATTTGCTTTCTTGCATTTACCTTTAGAGGGTCTGCCAAGAGAGTAATCTTTTGGGAATGACCCAAATGGGGAACAAGTGAACCCAACCAAATCCATCCACTATCATCAAAATCTTCCTTCAATCTAAAGAGAGGGAAGAATTGGCTATTTTATGCTCCTAATGCTTCTTCATGTGTAGGGCCTAGTTGCCTCAATCTTGCTAAGGAAGACTACACTTGATTGGGTGCTTGTAGGGCCTTCTTGGTCTAAATCTTGTTGACAAGGCTACAAGACAAGTACATTCACTTTGTATAGGTCTGAGAGGTATAAATCTTGCTTGCAAGACCATGCATTTTGGGTTCTTGTAGGGTTATAGGCCTTAATTTCTCTTGTGAAACTACAAGGGGTAGTCATGAATGGAGATTCTTACTAAACACCTTAGGACTTAGAGGATATTCTTTTGGGTGTGTGGATTCCTTTTTGCAAGGATTGATCCAAGTGGAATTACTTGGATCACCCCAAGATACTCACCATATGTACTCCCTTGGATGCAAATTCATGACAAACCCAACATCACTTTGTGTGAGGCGAAGGAGTATCAAGTTGTGGGAAAAGGTTAGAACACTTCCCTTTTGACCTTAGGTAGTTTTTCTTGATGTTATTTCTTATGCTAAGACCCATGAAGACTTTTGTGAACATACACTTGACACATTGCTATACCTTGTTAGACTTCACACATGCTTGTATCACGAAAGTTGTTGTCCTTTGGTGGATTATTTGAAGACCTTTATTTGCTCATAGTATTTTCTTTTTTGGAAAAATTCAGACCCAATTTAGGGTGCTCATACTCCAAACTAATTTTCATACCTGATTGATTAATGATGTATGTCTTTGGTGGATCTCAATATCATCAATTCTAAAAATTTCAAAACAAATTCAAATGTTTTTACCTCAACTTGGTAGGACCATAACTATTGAATCGGTGCTCAAATTGCAAACTGTTTTCAATGTTGGAAAGATAATCAAAATCACTAGTTAAGTCTCAAAAATAGCATGCCTTTGGAAACCCAATTTTTGAGATTGTCGACAATTTCAACTCCCAAAAATGAGCAGGAGGCCTTCAAAAATGCAAATTATTAAAACATCAAATTATACCAAAAAAATATAAAAATTTTGCATTTTTTATTTTTCTAAAAAATTATCATACATGCTCATGGCTTTCTTGGCACATCAAATTCAAAGTCCCAATAGATTCTCAGATCTTGGTCTCTCATGTGTTCTCTTAGCTTCTTCTATCTGTAAACTAGTATTCTCAATAGATTGAGTCCTTGCTAGTGATTTGATCTCTCTTTTCTCTTTTTATAAGATCTTGGAAGTTCTCTAGCCTTGTCTCAATTATCTTATCTAATATTACACTTTACTCCAAATTTTTCACAAGTGTCATTCAACAGGCATTCATGCCTCATTCTAGGTACCTTGTACTTAGTTCTCTTGGCTACACTATCTATCTACTTACCTTTGAGACAAAATATATTTGAATAGAGGTAAAATGGATTCACCACTATTCAGATAGAAAGGGAAGGGGAAAATATTGAGATCTATTCTCAAACCCAAATTCCCCAAGGAAGAGATCTGATTTGATCAACCAAAAAGGCTAATGCATAATTGAATCAATTTATGGAAAAGAGAGAGAGTAAATCCAATATTTCCCTATGAATGGAATTTATGCTTGGAATATGAAATAATTGAAATACAACTACTAACCTCAAAATTAGGGCAGATCTGGAAAATGTTGAATTCTGGTGTCTGTGTACACTTTCGAGAAAATCTAAAACTCATCCTGGACTGGAAATGTTGAGACAGAGAAAACCCATAAATCTTTCCTCAAGATGGCTCAGCTTGGGTTTGACCCTCATAAAAGGTCAAATACCACATTCTTTATTTGAATTCCGATTTGAATTCTGTTCACAGATCCTGGAAGTTTTCTAAAAAGGGTATCCAAATTCGCTCTCATATCTGAAACTCCGCACCTGTACCTATAAGAAAATGGGGGTTTTTGTTGTATGGGGGGTTTGCCTTCGTCAAACCCCAGTTTGGAGTCAACCTTAATATTAAAAGTGAAATGGAGAATGCTAGCAAGTAGTAGAAAAGGATCTAACAATGAAGCTATGCAATTCAATAGATATGCAATTGTATTTGAAATATAAACAAGTATATTGATATGAAAGCTTGAACAAAACAATAAATGTAAATCAAACCTCCATGGTTGTATGCTTGGAATTCACCTTGGTAAGAGAATGAAATGGATCTTGAAGATGAACAAAGGATCTTGAAGGAAGATCACACCATCATGATGGCTAGATCTAGGGTTTTAATGATAAATCTTGAATGCTTGAATGAAATCCCTTCAATAGCTTGAATGCTTGAATCCTTGATCTTCAATGGAGAACTTGGATGGAGAAGAAGACTTGAATGCTTTAATGGATGCTTGCTTGATCACCTTGAGAACTTGAGAGCTTTGAGAGCTTGAAAACTTGATTAAGAGATATGTTCTCAAAACTTGATCAAAATGAGAGAGGAAGGCCTCCTTTTATAGTGATCTAGGGAACACTCATCTAGATGGGCCACCTTGGAGAATTAAATCCCAATTAGGTCCTCACCTTTAGAAAATATACCTAGATTAAATGCAATTAAAAGATTTACCATCCTGAAACCCGAAATGGCCGACCCGAAGGCGGGAAAATAAATCTCCCGAAAGCCCGAAGCCCGAAAATTCTAGAATTTGAAATTTTGGAGGAAGGGGTCAATGTTGAGGTTGACCCTAACCTAGTTAGGGTTGACCTAAGACCTTGACCTAGTCAGGGTCGACCTAAGACATTGACCCTGATCCTAAATTGACTTAGAATCAAGTCAAGAGGTCCCAAGGATGTCCAGAAACCTAGAATTGATGCCAGAATAGGATAGAATGTTAGGAATAGACATAAAATCTTATGATTACTAAGATGAAGCCTAGGAGGATCCATTTCTAAATCCTACCTAGAAAATAGAGCTATGGAAGAGTGAAATTCAGGAGAATCCTTAAGATCCTATACCTAATTTCACCTAGAATGAAGTAGAAAAGAAGTGGAAAGTGGGGAGAAAGCCAGATCAAAGAAAAGATCAATTCAAGGCATCCAATATGACCCCAAACCACTTACTCAGAGAGATAAACACTCTTAACATGGAAGTGCTTCCATTTTAAGATGATACAATATCATTACCTTGATCCTCTTACATTAGCTTATTAATCTTATTGCTATCAATTTCTCAATCCCCTCTTTCATGGTTGTAAACAAGTAGACTAGATCCTATGACTATAATTACAAGGAAGAAGAGATTCTTACGACATACTTATTTGAGAAAATATGATCTTTGAAATTAAACATTCAAGACTTGAAAAAGGTAAATGATACATCATCCAAAAAACACTCTTTGAGAGAAACATGTGCTTTTCTCTTTGATAATGATCAATCTATGTCTTCATATTCTTCAAGAAAGGACACTTCACAATTTCTCTCCAATTCTAATCAAATTCCTAAAGGTCTAATCTCTAATAAAAAAACATCTTCATAACCTACCAATCTTTGATCAAGAACCTATTCTACCAGTCTATGACCAAGCTATCTTTGACCAAGAAGAACCCCATCATACCTCAGAAAGAATATTTACACCTTTGGAAGAATCTTATGAGTCAACATTGAAAAAACTCCTTGAAAACAATCTCATCACATTACCTCCAACCACTTCTAGTGAACTTTCATTCTTAAAGGGCTTGGATATAAAATAAAAATCAAATTTGACATTCAAGCTTCTAAAGACTTCCACTTCATATTCTTCCAAACATCCTACATCCTCTCCATCCATCTTTGGTCCTTGTGCCCCAAGATCCTTATCCTCTCCTACATCAAAATATCATGCTAGCCAACTTATTCTCCCTCCAGTTGTTCACTACCCCTCAAGGTGTGTGTCAATGTTGATATTTCCATCATCTCCACATACTCCTATGAAATCCTTATCTACTATCCTACACCTACTTCTTATCCTCTTATTCATTATCCTTCCATTACCCTTATCCTATCTTACACATAGATCTTTAGCCATCATCTACCTCATCCTCCATATATTTTCCTATCATTACCTTATCAACATCTTTGAGCATATCTATTAGTGGCCTTGGCCTATCATATCATATCTTTCCAAAGGAGAATTATCCAAGGAGCATCAGGCTTGAGTTCCTTAAAAATTAGAAAATGAAAAAAAAATGAAAAATTTCAAAAAAAAAGAAAATTGAAAATGTGCCTTGGTGAAAACTTGGAAACAGGCACTTTGGTAGAAAAAGTAAAGAGAAATAAATTCATCCTATGATGAAAATCACTACTTGTGGCACCTTGGACAAATACTGTGATGAAAACTTGGCAAACAGGTGTCATGCATAGTTCTTCCATCGTGCGTTCTACACTTTGGGCAAGATCCATCCACACTAGCTATTTTATGTGCACTCATACTTCCTCTTTCACCTTTGATCTTGACAAGGTTGAACTATCCATGAGCTTCATATATCCTATCATCTGTTATCCTTTCCATCATCGAACTTTCTTGCTTCCATCAATGCTACCCTATCATGATCTTTCTTATCCAAAATTTTCCATCACTCTTCCTAAGTATTCTTTTCCATTATCTTAAACCATTCAATCATATCCTCCATCGACCTTTATCCTGATCATGCTATCCTATCACTATCTTATCCAAATTGACCCCTTGGTCTTGATCAAAATGAAGAATGAAAAAATGCAAAATTTGTTAACAAGAGTCTCTTGACATGTCCGCTCTTTTGGACCACATTATTTCATGACACCAGATCATTATCCTATATGTTGTGCAACACCACTTCATGAGCTTACATTGCTATATTCCCCTTTCCCTAGCTTGGGTAATCTTGAGGAGACTATCCTTGAGGGTTTCATTCACCTGCTTCATCCCTCATTATCTTTCTACTTCATCCATCAGCTTGCTAATCAATCCATTATGTCCTATACCTTGTTGGACATTGGGGTCAAACTAATGTGATCTTGCTTGAGAACTGGTAATCTCTAAAAAGTTAAAAATTGAAAAAAGTCCTGAAAATATCTTAAAAATCATAAAATCCCTAAAAAATCCTAAAAATCATATAATGTCCTAAAAAAATCATTATCCTGGTGAAAACCACTATCTCAGATTGATTACATTTATCAATGTGACTGCACTCTTGTGCTCTCATTCAACTTAATCAACTCTCCATATCCTTATGTTGTCATGGGCTAGAACTAGTCTTAGTGTTGTCCTTGGTTCTTATCTATCGCCTGGGGGAAACCATACGCCTAACTGAGTTGTCAGTGCTTTTTTTTTTCACCTAGTCAACCTCTTGAGCTTAACTTGAGTCAGTTTATTAGTCCTTCCTGATGGAAAATTTATTACTGACTCTACTTGGTGTTTCTCAACACCCCAATCCTACCGTGTTTCTCAAAACTACCCTTTGTCATTGAGTATTTATTAATATGTATCATATATGTTACCTTCAATTGATGCTTTTTTCATAGTCTAGGATTGACTGATATTTCTCACTTACAGGCATGAGTCCTAGTGAGTCAGTGATTATCTTTTATTTTCACACCGCACTTAAACTAAAATGACTGAGATATGATATGACTTATTTCTCTTTGTGTGTTTTTTGACTGATGATTTTCAATTAGTGTTCCCTCCTTAGTTTCTCTATGATGTTACGACTATAGGACTAGGGGCATGAGACATCTTTTCTTTGACTTCTAATTGTGGGTATCACTCTAATGATTCTAGGTGTCTCTTGCTTTGATCCGTTGGACACTCGGGAGATTTAGAGTTATATCCTTGACTATTACATTGTGTTTTCTCATACAAGATTGCACTCATGTCTATCTTGGTGCTTATGCTTCGATATTGGTGTAATATTGCATCATTAACTTGGAAACTATGTTTAGGTCATCTCGACACTTATGTCTTGATGCTTACATGTGTTTCCTACATTTTATCTGATATAGATCATATTTGTATCTTCATAGTTGCATTCACACTAGTGATAGTTGTATGATCTTGCGATGTCCCTTAATAAGGATCAATGATAAAAAAAAGGACCTATTAACCCTTGCAAATCACACTTTTCATTTTCATTGTAGTTTGAATTTCTTAGGTGCATTCTTAGTTGCATTCAAGTTTGGAGAGAGTCTCTTTTTTCATTATTGGATAGTTAGTCAAACTGCACTCGATCGCATATCTTCTCCTTCTATCTCGACCATGTCTTTTTCATCTCCTCGAGCTTTCACTCTTCCACTATTTCCTAACATCATAAGGGGTTAATCATATCATCATATCTTATCTACTTAAAGGATTACATTTTAAATCATGAAGTGCATAACATACATATTAGAGCATAAAGAATCTACAACTATAAGAGCTTCACATTTCAAAATGATAAAGCAGAGAACATGAGTACATAATGGATATCATATGATTGCAATGAAGCAAAATTTAAATTTTTTTTGGACACTTACCGCTCGGGGATATCTCTGAGGCTGGTTATGCAACTGGCTGAGCTCAAATTGGTGCTAGTCAACAAGTACTTGCCTATCTACCATCAGGAACACTATTTCTCACTCTGGATTCAGTAGAAGTGAAAAGCACAAATAATTTAAAAATGACCCTTTGGGCTCCTTATATAACATTTTGACCTAATTTTTCAAAGTCTCAAATTCACGTGAAAATTGCACCCTTACCTAATTTTGACATCCTAGATCTATTTTTGGGATTGAAATTGATATCTAATTTATCTTGATTGCCAAATTCAAATTTTAAAATTCTTTCCTCCTATGTGCGGTTGGCTGACCCTTCGAGGCTAATCTCTTGAATATTTCAAGGAAATCATCATTTTCCTCTCCTATATCATCATTTCATCATCCTTTCTTATGATTTTGACCTAACATTATTGCTATATCTTCTCGGTCAACCTTTTTCAAACTGGGGCAAATTTCCATCATTTGGTGGTCAAACTTGGTCTTGTGCATTTATCGATCATCTGGAACCTTATCTTATCTTGATTTTGATCTCGAGGGGGCAAGAATAATCTATCATCTATCGATTAAATTTTAAATTGGTTTTGCTATATTATCTTATCTATCTCTGCTAGTTCAAGTTTGATCAAGTATGGGATTAGTTGTCTTTCTATGCTTCGTTTGATCAATTTTGGAGTCAGATCTATCTTATCTACCTTTACTAGTTCTCGTTCGATTAGGTTCAAGATTATCTGTCTCTATGTGCTTTGTTCGATCAAGTTCAGAGTCAGATCTCTATCAATAACCTTTGACATCATTATTCTTTGACTCAATGTGTTCCCATATTTCTCACACATTAGTCAAAGAGGGGAAAATGTAATCACCCCAAAATGGTCTAGTAAACCTTGCTCCACTCTAACATTAAAATTTAAAACACTAGACTTTATCTTATACTTAATCAATCTTGCGTATTGATTTAATCTCTTATCTCTTGATCAAATCATCATTTTATCATTTATTCAATGAGATCCTAAAGTTTGACCACTTTATCCTAAGTTTTGTTTAATTAAAAGAACATGTCCCCTTTAATTAAATACTATCCACTTTATCTTATGTGTGCACATGAAAAAGGAATTTCTTAATTTGAAAAGATACAAAAAGATAAAAAGTGGAATCTCTTTTTCCTCATAATCCTCACCACTCATTTCTACCTAACCATTCATGCCCATTGATTTTGCCTCTTGAGAATCTTGTGCCCTAAAGTCAAAATAGGGTTTATTCTCCACCCTTGGATTTTGCCTCTTAATCTTGACCATCCATTCATTTCTAAATTCTTTAAAAGGAAACTCTCTCCTCATTCCTGGCTAATCAATCTAGAATCTTAATCTTGCATTCTTAGAGAACTCTCTTACATTCTAGTCTACTTGCATTTTTAGCTTATAATTTCCTTATTGCATCTAGCTTAAAACACATAGCTTAACTAGGAGGTATTGTAATCTTGTTAGATTATCTTTTCTTTCTTGTTCTTGCATTTTCATTATAGCTTAGATCTTGCATCTCATTTAGATCATGTCTCATGCTTGACTCTATCATTTGAATATTCCATTCTATGGTGCACCTTGCAAGGGTTTCTTATTGAGGTTGATTTGAGAGCCACCATCGATAATGTTTACATTCTTGCACATCATAGATAGGAAGCTATAAGTCACTTCTTGAGATTTCCTCTCTCATGGATTCTCTCAAGTATAATGGTTTATAGAAGTGTGTCACAGTTTTAATCACACATCATCTAGTTGGCAGATATTCTATTTTTTCTACCAAGGCACCTATTTACCAGGTTAAATCACCATGGCACTTTTTCATTTTTTAATTATTTTTAATTTTGATTTTTTTGTATTATTCATTTTTTTTAATTTTTAATTTTCTTAATTTTTTTGGTTGATGCATCAAAGCGCATGTTTGCCAGGTTTTCACTAAGATGGTCATTTGTTTTAGGACTTTTTACAATTTTAATGATTTTTTTAGGACTTTTAGATATGTACATGCTGCTAGATACAAATAGTTCTTAGGCGTAGAAACTATTTTGATTGAGTGTGTTGATGAGGTCCCAGAGCTATTCTCCTTCTAGTGTTGAGAGCCAATAGGGTCCAGAGCCAAATGATGTAGTGGTAATGTAGTGACCCAAACAATTAGGCTTGAACTTCCCCTTTTGTTCCTGATGTGACTGGTTATGAAGGTTTTATGTCAACACTAGGTCGCCCACTTGAAGTTCTAGTGGTTTGACCTTTTTATTGTACCCTCATGAAATTCTCTTTTGATACACTCTCAAGTGATCAAATGCTGCTTGCTGATGTTCATCCAACAGTTCTAACTCTTGCAATTGATAAATTCTATAATCCTCGATAGGTATCAACCTATGTAAAGAAACTCTTAGAGATGAGAGTTCTACTTCAATGGGTAAAACTAACTCTATACCGTACACTAGAGAGAAAGGTGTTTCTATAGTAGGTTTTTGAATTCTGGTGCGGTAAGCCCATAATGACGGATTGAGCTCTAGGTGGGCAATCCTTTCCCAACTTACTAATAGTGTAATGCAAGATTTTAAGTAGATTTTTATTTGAGGCTTCGGCCTGGTCATTGCATTGTGGATAATAGATTGAAGAACATTGTTATTTGATATTGAATTTTTTATAGAGCTCAGAGATATCATTGTTCTTAAACTGTCCTCCATTGACAGTTATGATGGAGGAGGGGATACCATATCGACATATAATGTAATTTAAAATAAATAGAGCCACCTATTTTCCTGTTGCAGTGGTAAGTGGGAATGCTTCAACCCACTTGGTGAAGTATTATGTGGCTATTATAATGAATTTGTGTCCATTTGAGAAGGATGAATATATCTGCCCGATGAGATCAAATGCCCATTGTTGGAAGGGCTAGTGTGTAATAAAAGGAATAATCTCCTTGACTAGAGCATGTATGAGATTTCTATTGAATGATCATTTCTTACAAGCTCTTGAGTACCTTGTTGCCTCCTTTTCCATGTTTGGCCAATAGTAGCCAGCTCTCAACAATTTGTGAGCTAAGGTCAGACCGTTAGAATGAGACCCACATATGCCTGTATGAACTTCAACTAATGCATTTTTAGACTCCTCTTTTTCTAAACATCTAAGAAAATTTTCATCTAAACCTCTCCTATAAATGTCGTTATCGATGATGAAATACCATGAGGAGTTGCAGATAAGGTGTCTTCTTTCATTTTTGGTTAAGTTATCATGATAAATCACTCTCGAAGGTAAAGTAAACATGGCTATATCGTGAGGAATTATGTCCTTCTATGGTATGAATTATTTGGGAATTAGGTGCATTGTAAGTCTAGTAATGGAGTTTTTCCACCATAAACTCATAGCATCAATCTTCACCTTGCTATGGTAAGGAAGCCAAAGCAGAAATTGCATCAACAACTCTATTATTTGTCCTTTGGATCTACAAGAATGTGATGAAAGTGAATTATTTCTTGAAATCATCAACCATTCATTTTTAAGGTGTGATTTTATCATCCCTTATTTGATACACATCATTAATTTGGTTGATCAATAGTTGAGAGTCACCATGGACATGTAACTAAAAGATATTCCCTTCTAGAGACAAACTCATCCTATTGACTAAGGCTTCATATTCAAAAATGTATGTACAAGGAAAATGGATCTTGTACACCTTAGGAATATAGTATCTTTGAGGAGTAATAAACATCACCCCTGCTCCTAAACCCTTTTGAGTAAATGAACCAGCAAAGAAAATCTTCCAGGACTTGTGAGTGATGTGTATGATAGATCCATCAGGGAACTACACATTGATAGGTTGATCTTCTTGTAGTGGAGCTTCAACCAATAGATTTACAATTTCTTAGCCTTTGATACCCTTTCATTCAATGTATTCAATGTTGAAATCACCAAGGATCATAACGCACTTAGCCAACCTACCAATCAAGGTGGATTTACTCAGGAGATATTTGAGTGGGTATATTTTAGCTACCAATTACACAGGGTGTGCCATCATATAATGTATTAATTTATGGGATGCAAAGAAAACTGCCAGACAATATTTCTTGATCATTGAGTAATTCATTTCTCAGGAGAACAAACGTTCAACTGATGTAGTAGATGGACCGTTCCTTTTTTTTCTCATCATGTTGTCCAAGGAGCGCCCCCAGTGATGTAGTAGTGGATGAGATATATATAATTAGTGGCTTTCCTGGGATGGGAGACATCAAGACTAGTGAATTCACCATACATTATTTTATTTGGTCAAAGTGTTTGGTACAAGCTTCATCCCATTGATACGCTACTCCCTTTCACAATGACTTTGTGAATTCTTGCACTTTTTCCGCCAGTTGAAAGATGAATCTCCTAATTGAATGAATCCTCCCTTGAAGGGTTCTCATTTGACTGATGTTCTTTGGTGGTGGCATCTCAATAATGGCTTGTACTTTCAAATGATCCACCTCAATTCCTTTTTCTGAGACAATGTACCCCAACAACTTTCTAGATGTCACCCCAAATACACATTTCTTTGGGTTCAACCTTAAGCTAAATTGCTCCATTCTATCTAGGATCTATCCTAGATCATGTAGATTTGTAGATCATTTTATTGTTTTAACAATTGTGTCATCTACATAGTCTTCCATGTTCTTGTAAATCATATTGTGGAAGATGGTTGTAAAAAATCGTTGGTAATTTTCACCTACATTCTTCAAACCAAATGATGTGATGTTCCAACATAAGGTTCCCCAAGCACATGTGAATGCAATTTTCTCTTGATCCTTCGGGGTAATTTTAATTTGATTATATCCACAAAATCCATCCATTAAGGAGCACATCTCATATCTAGAAGTCATATACACAATAATATCAATATTAGGTAGAGGATTTTTATCCTTAGGACATGCCCTGTTGAGATCTCTAAATTTTGTGCATACTCAGATGGAATTATCTATTTTTGTTACAGGAACAATATTGGAGATCCAATCTTCATATGCAATTTCTTTGATGAATCCAACCTTGAGCAATTTTTCCAACTCATCTTTTACTAGGTGAGCCACGTGAGGTTGCATCTTCCAGAGCTTTTATTTAACATGTTTTACTCTTGGTACAATTGAGAGATGGTGCATTATGAGATCCGAGTCTAATCCTAGCATGTTGGAGTAGGTCCATCCAAAGTTGATTTTCCTTTCTTGGATGAAGTGGGTGAACTCTGTCAATTCTTCTATATTAGATAACGATGTTGGGATAGAAAAAATATAGTAATGAGAGGGGAGGGGTGAATCAGTACCCACAAATACTTTTACTAAATAAACAATCTGCAATAGTAGTGTCTATCTAACTAATCAATTATGTTGTTTACAACATATATTCAAATAACTTGTAGATGTAAAGTGTATGAAAACAAACAATAAACCATACATGAAATGTAATCACATAACACAAGTATTTTGGTTATGCAGAAACCCTTGTTAGAAGGTAAAAACTATGGTGGGGATGACAACCACAAATTTTTCACTACTGTAGTAAATAAAGTATGCTAGTTAAGGCTACAAGTGTGATCACTTATGGTGATCTTACCCTATTAGGAGTAACTTAAGATCGATTAGATCTACCTTGTGAAAGGATTTTAGCAACACAAAATAAGTGTGCACTCGGTTAAGAGACTTACAAAAGACTATTAAGTCTACTCTGTTAAGAGATTTTCAATCTTGCTATAACGATTAGAAGATAACAAAAAATATCTGTAAATGACAACTATAACTTATTTGAATCAGATCAATGAAATACCAATTCAATTTCACCTTGGTGTAGTATATTGTCCTCTGTTATGCTTGGTAGCCTT